>CALYLW010000116.1:520000-555000 GCA_944989445.1 Ampullaceana balthica
TTGAAATGAACAGATTTCCGAACTTCATATGTTAAACTGATGGTGCCGGTGACCTTTAATGTAATTCCATTTTTATTTTAACTTCAAAATCTTGTCATCTCTTCGTACGTCGGTCGGGCGGAAAAACAAAAGCAAAAAATGACCCACTTCCCGTCATGCCATCGAGCTGAAATTTGGAACATAGACTCGACTCACCTAACAATGCATCGTATCAAAACGTACTATAATTAACTTAATGCATTTTAAGTTTATCTATATAAACTATATGTAGCGGTCGCTATTGTTTACATTTTACGGGTTACTTGACTTCACGCCAGCCAGAGGTGAACACATCTCGTGTTTTAACCAGGTGTACCGGCGTGCTTTTGTTTACATTTTGCGTGTCACGCTGAGCTTGGTCCAGCGATCGGTGACAAGACCTTTCCCCTCTCCCCCCCCCTCCACCAGGGATTTAAGACAGATTCAGTCTGTAAATGTTTGTCGCGTTTGAACATAATCAATACCGTAGTTATGTCTAATATATAAGGGATTTATAGTAAAAAACTTTGTTTTTACGGGTTTGTTTTATTATCTTTATGTATTCCTTTTTACTGAGATCGTTGCAACGCTCGACGGGTCTGCTAGTTTTTTTTAATAAATATGACTCATTTTGGGGCCGTGGCCCTTAATATCGTTTTTTTTCTTTTGTAAGCTTTTTAAATATTATTTTATTTATCCGTTTGAAATTTTTTTATTTGCACACTTTCCCGAAGGTTTCTGGCAGAATAGTTTTTAAAGGCGACAAATCATTGGTTTGTTTGAATTTATTCCATTATACTCAGATCGTTGCAACGCGCGACGGGTCCGCTAGTACTACAATAAATTTTAAAATCTATATTAATACTTAGTGGCAGAGCTAGAGAGGTTCGAGGAAGGTGAGAAGGTTTGATGCCATGCAGTTGTTGGGTGTATAAATAATAAAGGCGGTTGGGTGTATAAAGCAGTTGTTCGGTGCATAAAGCAGTTGTTGGGTGTATAAAGCAGTTGTTGGGTGTATGAAGCAGTTGTTGGGTTTATAAATAATGAAGGCGGTTGGGTTTATAAAGCAGTTGTTGGGTGTATAAAGGCAGTTGTTGGATGTATAAAGGCAGTTGTTTGGTGTATAAAGGCAGTTGTTCGGTGTATAAAGGCAGTTGTTGGGTGTAGAAAGGCAGTTGTTGGGTGTATAAAGGCAGTTGTTCGGTGTATAAAGGCAGTTGTTCGGTGTATAAAGTCAGTTGTTGGGTGTATAAAGGCAGTTGTTCGGTGTATAAAGGCAGTTGTTTGGTGTATAAAGGCAGTTGTTCGGTGTATAAAGGCAGTTGTTCGGTGTATAAAGGCAGTTGTTGGGTGTAGAAAGGCAGTTGTTGGGTGTATAAAGGCAGTTGTTCGGTGTATAAAGGCAGTTGTTCGGTGTATAAAGTCAGTTGTTGGGTGTATAAAGGCACTTGTTGGGTGTATAAAGGCAGTTGCTGTGTGTATAAAGGCAGTTGTAGGGTGTATAAAGGCAGTTGTTGGGTGTATAAAGGCAGTTGTTGGGTGTATAAAGGCAGTTGTTGGGTGTATAAAGGCAGTTGTTGGGTGTATAAAGGCAGTTGTTGGGTGTATAAAGGCAGTTGTTGGGTGTATAAAGGCAGTTTTTGGGTGTATAAAGGCAGTTGTTGGTATTATTTCAGCATTTTCGTTTTTCATTTCAGTTGTTTTTGAATTAACGCCGAGGAATTAACCATCCCTCTAAAAGTGCCGCTCAAGGCTGACTTAATCTTTGTCACGCACTACGCCTCTGGCTAAACGGATGATGGTTGAAATTTAAGTAATCATACAAAAATGTATGCCGTACAAATATTATAATGCTATATATAATGGAATTTAAGACATAAAACTTTTTAAAATAAAACCCTCATTCCTTATTTTAAATATTTAAGGTTCGATTCTATTGTAATCATCGATACTTCATTTTTATACAAATGTACAAGTGTAAGCCAGTTGTGGCTGGTATTGTACTATGAAACACCAAAATAAAACAACCCCGTAAAAACAAAGTTTTTGACTATAAATCCCTTATATATGAGACATAACTAAAAGTATTGATTATGTTCAAACGCGACAAATATTTACAGACTGAATCTGTCTTAACTCCCCTTTGCTTTTAACCCCGGGGGAGTGGGAGAGGGGAAATGTCTTGTCACCGATCGCTAGACCAATCTCAGCGTGACAGGTAAAATGTAAACAAAAGCACGGCGGTACACCTGGTTAAAACACGAGATGTGTTCACCTCTGGCTGGCGTGAAGTCAATTGACCCGTAAAATGTAAACGATAGGGACCGCTACATATAGTTTATATAGATAAACTAAAAATGCATTAATTTAATAACTGTACGTTCGATCGATCTGAATTTTTGACACGATGCATTGTTAGGTGACACGGGTCCGTGTGCCAAATTTCAGCTCGATGGCATGACGGGAAGTGGGTGATTTTTTACTTTTGTTTTTCCGCCCTCCCGACCGACTGACCGCGAACCCAAGACAGAGAGACAGAGAGAGAGAGAGAGATGGCAGTGAAGCTAATATAAGGGATTTAAAAATCCAGTCGCACGAAATGTCGGTTACTCTTCTCACAATCCCAAACAATCAAACATATTCTTTTCAGAGACACAGATTGTCAACTACATGTATTCAACAGTGCCCCGCTCTCTAAAAACTGTCTGTCCCTTACGTCTCATCCACAGCGCGTCCTATTATGTGATGTGTAGCGCCACGGTGCTGGACAATATGGATATGGGAATAATTAAGAAGGGATCTATTGGAAACAATTTTTATAGGAGGAATATAAACTGTGGATTTGTGGACTAGAAAGCTATTGAAGAAATAAGCGTCCAAACCGAGTTCTGTCGAATGGGAGAATACAAAACTATTCCTTTGTAATGGTGATGGTGTAGGGGTAATAGTTTAAAGCAAATCTGTTTTGAGCATTTTAGCCGATTAAATTTTTAAAATATGAAAGCTGTATCTTGAGACAATTTTGTGGGAAGTACAGATGAAATGGTTCTAACTCGATATAGGCCTACTAAAATCAAATTTTCAAACGCGAATATCTCGGTTCGACCAAAAGTTCACTGAGAACCTTGTTATTCTAAGGTATCGAATATATACCTCAGAGGTTAGCTCTGGACTTGTTTCTACATCACATTAACAAGTTTCATAAACAATGGAATTCTCTACCATTACACATACGTAGTATTCAAACAACCAAGTCCTTCAAGACTGTACTTAATACACATCTTTTCAAAATTTCTTTTCAAAATTAATGAAAAAACATTTCTTGTAAATGATTAACGTAGCTTATTTTATGTATAATGTACTGTAATTTTTGTGTTTGTTATGATATGAAAGTTAATTTAATACTTATAGGTATGTTATTTCTTTCATATAAAGCGCTGTGAGCCCAGTTCCTTACTGGGATACAGCGCTATATAAATAGCCATTTTATTATTATTATTATTATATGTATTCATTAGCATTTAGAGGTTTAGAAACATACAAGGTTGTATTTTTTAAATTGATGTAAATATTAAAATATTTCATCTGCAAAACAATATGCACCATACATAATACGATTTTTTAAAATTGTTTTTAATATGCTAAAGTATTTTTAATTTATAGAGGCTAAACTTTAAAGTACCTACTACTAATTGTTTATTAATGAATATTTTCAAAACAATTCATTCTAAAAGCCAAAATTCTTTCCTAAATATTTTATGACTCTTTTAATCACTGTGTCCGGGGTACGGTAAGATCGCAAGTGTTATTTTTGGCCTTGCAAGTATCATACATACGGGCACCGTTTGCATGAGCCCTAAGCTGACAAGGGGTAAAGAATTTTTTCAAGATTTGCCTTTTTACTTTTACTGTGGAATCGGTTAATTTAAAAGACTCAAGGAAACCATAAAATCGTGTGCTTTTTTTCAGACAATTAGGAAGCTTTGATGGAGACTTGTGGATATTTTAAAACACAACCTAAGATTACAAACACAATAAATAAATAAACCATGGCATCTTCTCTAAGAAAGCGAGTTATAAAGACAAGAAACTTTAGAATCATAAAAGAAAAGATCCAAAATAAAAATTAAAATAATATATAAATCAAATAAATTCTATGAACTAAAATTGTTAATATGATGTCTACATCTAAATTAATTTTAACATGAAAATAAGGACAAAGAGGGGGGAAAGAAAATGCTTTGAGTTTGATAGTTAATCTTAGGGTGCGGGGTATGAGTGAGGACATATGAAAGAAACATCTCTTTTAAGCAATGTTGTAGTGTCCCATAGCTGCATTAAGCTGCTTTTTTCAATTGCGTATTTCTTGAAATCTTTTAGCACGCCACACAATAGTTTGTAAACTAAAAACAAATTTTATTCCAACGTCCTACTAAAAAAAACTTCATTCTGGAAGTAGAATTGTCCATTAATCAAATAATCACATTTGGAACACTTATGTCATCACAAAGTAATTTTTTTTTAAATGCCAGTGTATGCTGCTGGTTCGAAATGGTTTCTTTTTTAAAAGGATATTTAAAATAATAAATACCAGTGTAAAAGTCAGTGATCAAATATTTATGTACTAGCGTATCACCCGTCAAAAATGACGGAAGTTTTCAGCTGAAATCTATTTATTTTGAAAAAATGCACTTTTTCTTTTCAAAAGCCCAACTAACTTGTCCTTGTTTGATAAATACGAAATATTAAACTTTCTGAAATGCACACAAAGTATTTTATAATAGGAGTTGTAAGGCGCCTATGGCGCCCCTTTGTTTTTTTATTTTATAATTAACCATCATCAAATCCTCTTTTTACATTGTTCCTTTTCCAAAATTAAAATATGAGCTAAAACAATGACGTCATTTAATATTTTTTACAGCGTATCTTTAATTTGCACACCTTTTGATGCATTGGTGCAGTAACTTGGTGCGCTGCTTTCTAAAATTAGTAGCGTCACGGACAGACACTACAGACGTGACATTGCAAATTATATGGTTTATTAATGTATTACCCGTCAAAAATTACGGGAGTTTTCAAAATGGATATATTTCAGTTTTTTGTAATTGTCCCTTCTGCCTGAAAGCCGCATAGTAAATAATCAGAAAATGTAGAGACCAAGTGAGAAAAATTAAATCTCTTTTCCATATTGAACAATTTTATGCGCACGTTTGAAAATAGTGTTATTGTTTTTTGTTTTTTTTGTTTTGTTTTTTTTTCAATATATTTTTCAGGGTTATTTTGTTTTAGCGGTGGGCTTTCTAAAATCTAGCGTTACGAACGGACATAGCAGAGTATATATTTTGATTATATATACGAATATATTCGTGTTATGAGAAAACCTCCAAGCTTAGGCTTCGCGTTATATAAGTTTGCATGAATAATAAAACTATATAATTTGCAATTGTCACGCAAGTCAGTCTGTCCTGACGCTACTAATTTTAGAAAGCGGGGAAAACCAAATTACTGAACCAAAGCATCAAAAGGTGTGCAAATTAAATATGTAAAAATGTAAACATAGTATTTGATGATGGTTAATTATAAATAAAAAAAACAAAGGGGGCGCCGTAGTCGCCCTGCAACCCCTATTATAAAAATTAAATACTTTGTGCACATTTCAGAAAGTCTAATATTTTGTATTTATCAAACAAGGACAAGTTAGTTGGGCTTTTGATAAAGGTCGGCGCCGTAGGCGCCCTAAAAAAATTGCTTTTTTTAGAAAATAAATAGATTTCAGCTGAAAACTTCCGTCATTTTTGACGGGTGTACGCTAGTAATGATATAATCATGATAATAGTAAATGCATAGTGAATTACACACAGCATAAAGTGATACTGTGGCAAAGAAGTTTGAAGTTCGACGTATTAACAAATATTGCTGAGGAGTCAGCCGGACATTAACTTGCGGCATTGAATAGTGCGCACCAATTATGAGTGCACCAATAATACAGCACAGTGCGTTAAAAATAAATTATGTGACTGTAATGTGATCCACATCACGCATATCTGTGATTTGAAGCCGTTTAAGCTTCATCGATGATTATGACTTGTCAGTTTATTCGCCCATTTGTCCATACATTATTACCACAACATTTTCAAAACATGTAAAAAATAAACTGTAATTTTACACATGTTAATAACTATTTATTTTGCATGAAACGTAGTAAGCAAAGTTTGTCACAGGATAACAGAAAAGATTAACTTATCAACTGTTAATCATATTTACAATTTAATATCCACGTGTTAGTAATTCACATAAACGTTTTTATTGTTGTCAAGTCAGCACCTTTTCAAGATCTATTATGACTTGTCAGTTTATGCGCCCATTGGTCCATACATTATTACCTTTACATTATCAAAAACATGTAAATAAAAAATTGTAACTATTTACAAATATGAATAACAACGAACTATTTATTTTGCATGAAACCTTTGAAGTAAAGTTAAGCACTGGATAAAAGAAAATATTAAGGTATCAACTTTAATATACACGTTTTAGGAATTCTAATAAACGTTTTCATTATTGTCAAGTCAGCATCCCTTCCAGTTCTATATTAAAAGCAAAGATTTTTTATTCAAAATTAGTCTAAGACACATTGAAATATTACATGTAAATAACAATTTAAAAAAAACTATTGTGGGGAGGAGTCCGATTTTTTTTAAACATACAAATATGCAATCTCAAAGTGTATAAAAGAAAAACAAACGCTAAACTGAAGCATAAGTTGACAAATTTCATTTTCAGTAATAAATAATGGCTTTGTAGTTCAAAACGCATCGAAACTTGACAACCGAACGACAACCAATTGTAAATTTCATAAACCGAAAAACGAATGTTATATATTAATATAGAAAATTAAATTTATAATTACGTACGTAATATTGACATGGACACATACACAAAAACGGACATTTAATACAAAAAAATAATAATAATATTAATCACATCAAATAAAACATTGCTCTTTTTACTTCGTTCCCTTCACACATTAATAAAAGCTCAAATAATGACGTCACGTCACAATATTTTATGGTGAGCAACACATTTTGTTATAATCTCGAAAGCAACTTTATATTTTTTTTATCGGGAATTACCTCGCATAGCGTAGGACTGACTGACAGACACTACTGACTTGCGTGACAATTGCCAATTATATAGTTTTATGTGATAGTATAAATTTAGTATATGTATATTATTAGTCAAGGGTTTGAAAAGTTGACCAGCTTAAAGCAAAGGGGTTTAAATTAATGGGATTTTTATAAAGATAAAGTGAGTTGCTTGAAAGCAAGTTGTATAAAGTACCTTTAGTAAATTATATGAAGTTAACACTTTTCCTCCGCTATTTTATGTTTTCTTCATTTGAAACATCGGCAAGTCCCTTGTGTTGATATGAAGTGATTAGAGACGGCACATTGCTTATTTTAAAGTAAAGTTGAGTAGGTGTGTCACTAAACAAGCCAGCAAGTCATCTACCATTGAACTGTGATGCTGTGCGTGGTATGAAGCTATATTAAAGTTCAGTTCAGGTTTTTGTTTCATCTGTTTGTTTTTGTTTCCGTATGGTTGTGTTAAATCAAAATTTAAATAATAGTCTTTCCATCCACAGTGAAAATAAAGGCCATGTTACGCTTGCGTTTGCTATCCAAGTACAACATCGCTTCATGTCGTCGAATCTCATTGCTCAGATCCAATCCGTTCTGGTCACTGGTTTTCGAAACAGTGTTTTTGTAATAGACAACAAATCTGTAAGGCTTTGGATAAACGGTAATTTTCAGCAAAAACAGATTTGGGGCCGCCCATGAAGTACGTCACGCTCCAGAAGGGGGAGGGGTGTAAGAAAGTGTGATAGTTTGTGACAGGGGGAGGGGGGTCCTGCCATGTGTGACGTTACGGTGTTTTATATTAAATTCTAATTACTTTGTTTATAAAAAACAACATTTCTGTCCGAGCTTTGTGACAGTTTGTGACAGGGGGGAGGGGGCAGTTAAAAATGGTCAAAAATAGCGTGACGCAATTTATGGACGGCCCCTTTGCTAACATGATATAGCAGGCTACATAATAAGGTTTTAACATTTCTCTTTAGATGCGCGTTTTATATTACCAAGCCCCTTCTTCTCTAATTTCTGATAATAAGTAATTTAGAATAAACTGCAAAAGAAATCCTACCTACCATTTCCAATTTGAATTTTAGATTTATACATGTTTTCTTATTTCATCAGCTTACATACCACCAACTACAACACCTTCGCCACCAGGTAAGTCCAATGATTGAAGTCATGAAAATGGATGTGAGTTATAACCAGCTAATAAATGATACGCTAAGGTTTAATTAATTTCAACCATCTTCCTATCTCTCTCTCTCTCTCTCTCTCTCTCTCTCTCTCTCTCTCTCTCTCTCTCTCTCTCTCTCTCTCTCTCTCTCTCTCACCCTCTCTCTCTCTCTCTCTCTCTCACCCACTCTCTCTCTCTCTCTCTCTCTCTCTCTCTCTCTCTCTCTCTCTCTCTCAACACAACATACTTTTAGAATCCTTCTAAATACCAAAAAAAAACCTCATACCCTCAAACACACAACACACATTAAAAACAAACTGAATCCCCCACTCATCCCCACACAACCTCCATGAACCCTCCTAACACCTTCATTCCCCCCCCCAACATCTCTCCCACACACTTATTTCACTCCACTAGTACCACTTTGCATCCTCCACGCATTTTTGAAGAAAAGAAAACTGTGAAACTTTTGTGTGGCTTTTAAAAAATAGTTTATATATATATATATATATATATATATATATATATATATATATATATATATATATATATATATATATATAATTTAAATAGCTTTACATAAGTTTCACTGTTTTATATATATATATATATATACGAGAGCAATGCCCGTGCGACGCTACGGGTAGGCACAATGAAAATAACTTTATTTGGATTTGAGTTTCACATTCCCCTTAATAATGAGTGTAAACGTATCAGGAAATTAGGGTAGTGATAAATCAAACCCCTTCTTTATAAAAATCACGATATGTGTGTCTAGAAAATAGAAAGTATGATGAATTTAAATATTTCCCATCAATTTTGGTATTTCTGCTTTAATAACGCACGCTTTTCTCGATATACTTTACCAGAATAACAAAGGTCCTTAACAGTTACAAAAATCTAATGGGCAAGGCTAAATTTCTTTTTCCATAAATCAAACAATTAAAACAATATCTTTGATTCCTATGGTTCTAGGGAAAAGCTCTTAAAATCACCCACTCCATTTTATAAGCTAAGTATGAAATTAGTTCAAGACGAATAGGATATTTTTTTAGCATAGTAACAAAGCAATAAATTGGCAGATACTTGTTTCACTTAAATAACGGATTAATTTTCTTTGTATTTATATTCAAGTCTTTTTTCATTGTAGCTTTTTAAGCTTATAAAATGACATATAAGTTAGGGCTTAATATATAATATATATTATGTAGGCATTTGATTTTAAAACAGAATAGTTTTTAAAAAATCAGTCTGTATACAAAATTTTATCATCGTTGTATAATATTGCTCAAATAAAATCAAGTTGTTATGTCACAATATCAGTTGCTGTTAGTGTATTTTTTGCCAGAACAGGGGTAGGTGTATTTTTTGCCAGAACAGGGGTAGGCACAATTAAAAAATAACTTTATTTTGTTTTGGGTCTCAAATTTCCCTTAAAATTGAATGTAAATGCATCATGAAATTAGGGTAGTGATAAATCAAACCACGTCTTATATTGTAGCATTTTTTAGCTTATAAAATGACATATTTGGTAATGGTCTTAATATATAACATATATTTGTAGGCATTTGATATTAAATCAGAATAATTTAAAAAGAATTTTTTCAAGAAAGTGTATACAGCTAAATAGAAAACTGCCATTTATTAAACAACATGATCTGCCTTTGAAATCAGTCTTTATACAAAAATTTATCCTCGTTGCATAATATTGCTCAAATAAAATCAAGCTGTTATGTCTAAATATCAGTTGCTGTTAGTGTATTTTTAAATCCTTTATATTAACTCGTGGTGTCTGCACCCTTTATTGCTTGATTGCTTGATTGCTTGTCGCCAAAACTTTTGATCGATTTTTAACCCCTTCCTCGTAAGCTAGCGAGCTGAAATTTTGCAGCCAGTTTTGTACCGATAATAAAAACAATGTATCAAAATTTCAGATCGATCGCTTGGACCGTAATTAAATTATTGATTTTTTAGATTATTTTATTTATTCCTATGTATCATGCTATTTTTTGAGATAGAGCGTCGCGGTGTATATTATATTGAACATCCTTTCTGTCGCTCAATAAGGTGCATATTTTATTGACAACTCTTTTTATAAACATATTCCTGATCGGTGCGCATTATATTAAACATGTTTTACGACACAACTGCAATTTAGTATTTCTGGATGGTCTGGTGCTGCGTATTATAATGAACATTCCTTTAGTTACGTCTCGTACATAAAGGATTTATAGTGAAAAACTTGGTTTTTTACTGGGGTTTTTTTTATTTCGCTTGAGCACAACTTTCTGAAGCTAGAACCTATATATGTGTCGTAATACCCGCGATATGTCTTTACACTAAATATATTTATACCTTAAAGAACAGTACAGTTTATACCTGAAGTGTGTGCCACGCACTCATTGTTCTAGAAATGTAACTATTTTTTTTAATGAATGTTTTAGTTTTGTAAGCTCTTAAATACCTTTCTTAGCAATGATTTTTTATGGGAAAAGCATATTATTTATGTGAATTTTGATGCTTAAGTAAGGTGTGCATGGGTTTTATTTGTTTTAAAGAAACATTTTGAATCGCAAGGTCTGGGCTTAAAATTTACCCTGCTGATTTAGTTTAATCTATGCAAAAAGTATAAAAACAGTTGATAAGCTATAGTGTTTATGTCATCCAGGGTTGGGCGATATTATTGACTCTTACCCCACCAATAAATGGTACATTTCAAAAGGTCATAAAGTTGTACTCAATATAAAAATAGCTGTTCCACTTATTAACCACACTCATTGGTCCGTGCATATAACTCCTATATATAATCCATTTTCGTCTATAACAGTACCGATTTTTTTTTCATTCCTTCTATTTCCTTGGGGCAGTTTATGGAGCAATCGTTCCAGAAAAAAAATCGTGTAAACTATTTAAGCACCGAAGGAAAATAAATATCCCACCTAAGAATCATTGATAAATATAACTTACCTAGCATGTTTGACTTAATTTATGCAAAAAGAATATTAACAGTGGCTAAGCTATAGTGTTTGGTATCTGGTTTCACTCATGTGCTTTCTTTCTCTAATGCATTGAATACATTGTTAGTATTTGATTAGTATTTGATTATTTAGAACTAACTTGTAAAATGTCAAATACATTAAGTATTTAAATTAAACATATAAAAGATATAAAGAAAAGTGGTAAAATGATACTGTGTATTTGATAATAAAGAAAATAATAGAAAATAATAGTATATAAATATTGTTAAAATATTGCGCTAAAAAAACAATGACTATGGTTTGTAAACAAAAATGTTAGGTAGATTAACGTTGAACATAAATGTAGACATCTGGAGAAAGACCAAAGAAAACAAATTTTTCGAACGGCTGAATAAAATACATCTCGAAAATACATAAAGGAAACAGTATAAAGATGTAATTTGCAAACAAATATTAATTCTGTAATTTTTTACAAAAAAATTATACGTATTCTTGTTAGAGGCGCAACATTATCAGACATAAAAATAAACCGTTTCATCACATTTAGTTCACAACATAAAGACACACACACTCACTTTATTCACACACTTATACACACAAACATAAACACACAAACAGATAGTACCATTAAAAAAATCAATTTCATTGAAATAACCGCGGCTCTTTTTACTTTGTTTCCATTTTACAAATTACGTCAAGTCACAATATTTTATAGCGAGAAACGCCGTCTTGTTAATCTCGACACCAAAATGTTTATTATTTAATTTTCAATAATTTATTTTATTTTCGGGAGTTACCCCGCATAGCCAGCACCCACACTCAGGCGCGCTTAGGCGCAATATATATAGGGATATATATATATATATATATATATATATATATATATATATATATATATATATATATTATATATATATATATATATATATATATATATATATATATATTAGGGCTGTGAAAATTAACGATTAATTAACCGATTAATCGTTAAACTTTAGTGGATTAAAATTAATTTAATTGATTAAAATTCGATTAAAATGTAAGAATAAATTTCTAACAAAAATTCCCAATTTAATGATAATTTATATTTTTTGTTACTTACATAGTTTTGCCTCGTATATATATATATATATTATATATATATATATATATATATATATATATATATATATATATATATATATATATATTTAATTCACCGAAGTGAGTATGTGCAAATAAGCATGACGAATGACCCTCGCTAGGATCGGCCAATCAGTTTATGGTTTGGCAAGCGGAGTTGATGGAGAGAGGGTTCTTGCGTTAACTTGCGTTGTTCCTTCACAGAATAACATGTGATTCGTTGTGTAGTGGTTATCACATCCGCGTTACAAGCGGAAGGTCCTGGGTTCAAGCCCCTGCAAAAACATTATTTTCTTTATTTTTCAAAATGTCTATTTGGGCCCGTTCTTTTCCCCCTTTTTGCGAACATAGCTGACCCACGCTAGGGTCGGCCAATCAATGAGAGAGAGAGAGAGGGGGGGGACTAAAGAGAGGGACGACAAGACAGAGACAATAGATAACAAGACAGAAAGAGAGCGACAAGAGAGGGAAGGAGACAGAAAAAAGAGAGTGAAATACTATCTAAAGTCCTTCTAAATAAACTTCAACTCTCCCAATTATGGCATGGTCATTTAAATCTTATAATCCTTCCAGGTCAATGTTTACCCCTTACCATAGCAGCCTGTCTGAGCATAACAAACTACTCCACAACATCGTTTCCAAACATCGTTGGACACAGATCACCTGGTGAGGTGGAACTCGCCCTCAAACAGAAGTATAACAACTTGATCCAGCCATCTTTGTGTTACCCTCTGGCTCCCGATTTCTACTGCTCGGTGTTTGCACCAGAGTGCAGCTCCAACGGAAAGCCCATCCCCCCTTGTCGGCAATACTGTAGAGGTGAATTGCTTTTTTTTTAAAGTTGGGGCAATTTTCGTCATTAATATGTAGCATCTATATTATATGATAGCTTTTTTATGAAGGCAATAACCTATAAATTATTCTATCTGTGCATGCCTCTTTAATATGAATAGTATGAAATGTATTATCAATAGATATAATGAAACTTTGCAAAGCGGTCTATCAAGATAATGTGGAACAGCTGCCACTGTCTTGTGAGAGCCTTCCTGAAAGTGAGGACCCGGCAGAGTGTAGACAGAACCCCTATAAACGTATGTAGTGAATAGAAAACTACATTCTATTTTAAAAAATATCATTCAATACAATTTTACATAGTTTTTTTAGAATAGTTTTCATTTTAATTTATATATCAACTAGCAGACCCGTCGTGCGTTGCAACGATCAAAGTAAAAAGGAATAAATTTAAAGAAACCAATGAGTGGTATGTTTAAAAACAATTCTGAAGAAACCTTAGTGGAAGTGTGAAAAAAATATCAAGTTTTCATAGCAAACGGATAAATAAATTAATAATTAAATAGCGTACAAAAGAAGAAACGATATTAAGGGCCCCGGCCCCAAAATGAGTGATACGTTATATTTTTTATTTCTATTGTACTCAAGCTATATTTCTCAATATCGTGTAAAATTAAATGGGTAATGCAATTAATAACGTTCAGTTAAAAAGACATTTGGGGCCCCATCTCCGAGGGAATGGACATTAGGAGTTAAGTGCCCTATAGTAATGTAATATAGGCTCTAAAGTTTTTATATACTAAGTTTGGTCAAAATCCAGTTATTTTCGCATTATTTAACACTTAAACTAATTTTTTTATCTAGCCAATATAGGAAAAATAAAAGAAATTAAGGGGCACCCCAGGCCTATGCGGTGCAAGATGTCAATTTCAAAAACCTTTTCATTTTAATTTAGTTTCATCATGGATATATATTTCTCAAGATCGTTACAACGTGAATGGGGAAAATATCTTAAACATATAAAAAGATATTTGGGGCCCCCGGCCCCGAAGAAATTGACATTAGAAGTTATGTGCCCTTAAGTATTTTAATATGGGATACCAAGTTTTTGAAAACAAAGTTTGGTTAAGATCCATTCATTCACTTAGTACCTAACGCATAAACTAAATTTTAAATAGCTGATATAAGCAAAAAACGACACTAAGGGCCCCAGGGCCTATTATTTGCAAGACATAAATTTTAAAACACCTGTTCGTTTCAATATGGATAATAATGGATGCATTTATCATTATTTTTCAAGATCTTTAATAAATATATGGGAAATAAATTCTTAAAAGTTGAAGAAAAATGGCATTTTGTGCCCCAGGCCCGAAGGAATGGTCATTAGGAGTTTATTGCCCTATAGTATTTTAGTATTGGCTGTCAAGTTTTTATATGCAAAGTTTAGTTAAGATCCATTAATTAACACAGTAGCTAACGCTTAAACTAATTTTTATATAGCTCATTTAAGCAAAACATGACATTATGGGGCCCCGTCGTCCGATGAGTGTTAAATTTCGAAAAAAAAGTTGCCAGTTACCATCCCGGTAGCATACTAAACCGTCTCAAAAAGGTTCATGACGATCGGGTGAATGGTTTAGTCAGCTATAAAGGACATGCACAGACACACACAGACACACACAGACATACTTTGATTTTTATAAATATAGATATAGTGAAATAAAACGACATAAAGGGGGCCCGGGCCTATTCGGTGCGAGATGTCAATTTAAAAAATCTTTTCATTTTAATTCAATTGCATCAGGTTTATCAAGATCATTAAAATGTGAACGGAAAAATATCTTAACATATATGAAAAAATACATTTGGGGCCCCCGCCCCGAAGAAATCGACATGAAAAGTTCAGAAACTTTAAGTATTTTAATATGGGCTACCAAGTTTTTGTATACAAAGTTTGGTTAAGATCCAATCATTTACTCTGTAGCTAACGCATAAAATGTTTTTATAAAGCTCGTATAAGCAAAAAACGACATTAAGGGCCCCAGGGCCCAATTATTGCAAGAAATATAGTGCGAAACATATGTTCATTTGAAAAAATTTCAAAATACATACATTTATTTATATTTCTCAATATTGTTAAAAAATTTGAATGGACTATAAAATATTAAACATTTACTAAAATAGACAGTTTGGGCCCCCTGCCCCGTGGGAATGAAAATTAGGAGTTCAGTGCCCTATCGTAATAGAATATAGACCCTTGATTTTTTTATATACTAAAATGGGTTAAGATACATTAATTTTCTCAGTATTTTAATCTAATACTAATTTTTATACAGCTAATATAAGAAAAAAACGACATTTAGGGGCCCGTGGGCCATTCGGTGAAAGATGTAAATTTCAAAAACCTTTTCATTTTAATTAAGTTTCCTCATAGATATATTCCTCAAGATCGTGAAAAATTGAAAAATTGAGTGGGGGAAAATACATTAAACATATCCGATGAGAAGACATTTGCTGTCCCTGGCCCCGTAGGAATGGACATTTGAAGTTATGTGCCTATAGTATTTTAATATGGGCTACCAAGTTTTTGTATTCAAATTTTGGTTAAGATCCATTCATTTACTCAGTAGCTAACGCATAAACTAATTTTTATATATCATATATAACCAAAAAAGACATTAAGGGCCCCGGGGCCCTTTCTGTGCAAGATATAAAGTTCAAAAACCCCTGTTCATTTCAATTTGTATAATAATTGATACATGTGTCATTATTTGTCAAGATTGTTAATGACTGAATGGTGAATAAAATCTTAAACGTTTAAGAAATGTGAATTTTTGGGCCCCCAGGGCCCAAAGGAATGACTATTTGCAGTTCAGTGCCCTATAGTATTTTAATATTGGCTATCAAGTTGTCATATACAAAGTTTGGTTAAGATCCAACAATTTACACAGTAGCTAGCGCTTAAACTAATTTTTATATAGCTCATATAAGCAAAAAATGGCATTATGGGCCCCCGGTGCCCCATGAGTGTTAAATTTAGAAAACAAAGTTGCCAGTTACCATCCCAGGTAGGTACTTAAGTCTCCAAAAATTTCATGACGATCGGATGAATGGTTTAGTCAGCTATAAAGGGCATGCACACACACACACACACATACACACACACAGACATACTTTGATTTTTATATCTCTATATATATAAGCCGCATTTGTTGTCTGGATGTCTGTCTGTCTGTTCCCTAATAACTCAAGATCCAGACAACCAAATAACGTGAAATTTGGTACACGTACACAAAATTATACCGGAAAGGTTATTAAACAGGTTTCGTTCCATATATATAAGATACTGGGGGCCGGGGGCCCTAAATGTAGTTTTTCCTTATATGAGCTATATAAAATAAAAATTATTGAAAATTAAGACGTATAATAATGACGCAAAATAATAAACATTTTGGTGTCGAGATTAACAAGAAGGCGACTATCGCCATAAAATAATGTTTTGTTGTTGTTGCTTTGTTGTTGGTGCTTTTGTTGTTGTAGTTGTTGTTTTGTTGTTGATGCTTTGTTGTTGTTGCTTTGTTGTTGTTGCTGTTGTACTTGTTGTTTTGTTTTTGTTGTTGCAGTTGTTGTTTTTTGTTGTTGTTGCTGTTGTTGTTTTTGTGTGGTTTTTGCTGTTGTTGTTGTTGTCCACATCCCTTGCCCTGCGACGACAATGTCCTTCATGTTGTTGCTTTGTTGGCGTTGCTGTTGTTGTTGTTGTTTTGTTGTTGTTGCTTTGTTGTTGTTGTTGTTGTAGTTGTTGTTTTGTTGTTTTTTTTGTTTTTGTTGTTTTGTTGTTGTTTTGTTTTTGTTGTTTTGTTCTTTTTGTTGTTGTTTTGTTTTTGTTGTTGTTAAACCCTGGAAAGCCGGGTACTTGCCTCTAGTACATATATATAATATCAACTACTAATACCAACCCGTCAAAAATGACGGAAGTTTTCAAAATAAATACATTTCAGCTGAAATCTATTTATTTTGAAAAAAAATACACATCAGAATAAAAAATAATGTAATCCAGAACTTTCATTTATTTTATTTATTTTAATTTTATTCCTTTATTTTAATATTGAACAATTTTTTGCGGAATTCTCGAAAAAAGTTATTTTTGGTACAGTAATTTGGTGCGCTGCTTTCTAAAATTAGCAGCATCACGGACGGGACGGAAGGACGTGAGGGACGGGACGGGACATACATTGCAAATTATGCATGCTGTTTTGATTCAGTTGCTCTGTTGGCTACACACACATATTTTAAATGATATTGGTTAATTAAGATTTTTCCGTGAATTTAATTTATCATATTAATAATCCAAAGATATTTGTTATAAATCTAAATTGCCTGTCTTGACAATTGAGTAACGTTGTAGATATACAATATAATTTTAAATAAAATCTGAAAGCAATATCAACGTTATTTTCATGTGTTAGCGGGCACGTGTGTGCCAGTGAATAATGATGTTTGCTCCAGCTATGGAATCAACAAGACATCCTACCCAAACATCATTCGAGGAGTGACAGTAGAGCAACCTCTGATAGCATTGAACGTGTTTCAAGGTAAACCAGCCTCTACTTTACTCATGATAACTGAAGATCTTTATCCTGGTCATTTTAACATTATTGAGGAATTATTTAAATAATGTATTCATGTATTATAAGACACTAATTAAAAGTACTATAACAAGTGTATTACTTACACTTAAACGGGTAATGAATCTGTCTATCCTACTTAACTAAAGCAGTATTCATGGTGTCTATAACCACAATTATGTGCACCTATAGTTAGTAATAAATGTGCTTAACAGACCACCGCTACGTGTTATGCCATTACCTGCAGATGTTTATAGTTCCTTATAGATGCAAGCTTCCATGTTTACTTAACATGATTGTTCCTAAGATAAATAAGTTTGAACATCATTTTTAATGACTGGATAACGAGTTATTGTTGATGTTGCGTTTAATTTTATTCTAAATACAAGATAGGGATTTGGTTGTGTTCATTCATGTTTATGAAAATATTTTCAAGTTAATTTCTTTAATTGATTCAGTAAAATTAACATCTTTCAATTTTATGTTACTCAGTTATCTATAACGCCACCCACTGTTACGAACACCTTATGCTCTTTGCCTGTGCATTTTTTGTACCAAATTGCACAGGTAAACCAGAGCCTTACAACACCCTTCCTCCATGTGCAAGCTTGTGTCAAGGTAATGTACTTGTCACCGTGAGAAAAACCAAAATGTACTGAAAAAAACAACCGTTCATAAAGATCAATAAATCATAAAAACAATAATTAAATCTCGTTTTTAACTCACCGTCTTGTCTGTCGTCTCGGTCCCATGCGTCCGCGGAAAAAAAGTAAAAAATGTCCCACTTCCCGTGATGCTATCGAGCTGAAATTTTGAACATAGACTTTTGTCCCCTAACAATGCTTTGTATCAAAATTTCAGATTGATCGAATGTACCGTAAATTAATGCATTTTTAGTTTATCTCTATGTATAATGTAACATGTAAATTTTTGTGAAAGTCTATCGCGTGGTGCGTATTGTATCGAACAACCTTTTTAATATTTTCAAGTCGCATGGTGCGGTGCGTATTATATTGAACATACTTTTATAATATTATTCCGATCTGTAAATGTTTAAGTTAGTCTGTCACGCGATGCATATAATATTGAACATAATCAATACTTTTACAGTGATACCTCAAGATACGAGCTTAATGTGTTCCGTACCCTTGCTCGTATGTCGAATTGCTCGTCTCTCAAAGCAATTTTCCCCATTGAAATTAATTGAAATGCCATTAATACTTTCCAGCCCCAAAAATGCTACCCCTAATTGATTTTGTTACGTGTTTTTAATAATAAATATTTATATGATGCCCTGTGTTAAGGTATCGCCTTTAAGCTGCTTCTCCGTCACCCAAACTATTAGCAGTTTCTCCATTTTTTCATGGAGAGAGCTCCGGAGCACGCCCTTAGCTGGCGTATACTCTTTATCGGCTCCTGTTTAAGCACAGTGTATATCATTGAAGTACTACGCCCGTACTGCCTCGCCCGTACTGCCTCGCCCGTACTGCCTCGCCAAGTCAGCTACTCGCACACCTTGCTAATTTTTAAATCCCTTATATTAACTTCACCGGCGTCTCTCTCTCTCTCTCTCTCTCTCTCTCTCTCTCTCTCTCTCTCTCTCTCTCTGTCTGTCTTGGGCTCGGCGGGCGGAAAAACAGAAGTCAAAAATGACCCACTTTCCCATGATCCGATCAAACTGAAATTTGGCACACGGACCCGTCTGACCTAACAATGCATCGTATCAAAATTTCAGATCGATCGAACGTACCGTAATTAAATTAATGCATTTTTAGTTTATCCTTATATGAGGTATGTAATTCAAAATTCACTGTTTTTTTTTAAATTCCAGTTCCACGTGAGTTTGAGTTGACGCCGACCGTCGTGTTGACGACGACCGTCGTGCCGACACCCCCTCACATCCCACCCCCATTTATTAAAGACAAGGGACATCACTCAGTGTCAGTCTGTAAATGTTTGAAAATAATCAATACTGTTAGTTATGTCTCATATATAAGGGATTTATAGTCAAAAACTTTGTTTTTACGGGTTTGTTTTATTAAATCCCTTATATTAACTTCGCGGCCGTCTCTCTCTCTCTCTGTCTCTGGGCTCGGCGGGCGGAAAAACAGAAGTCAAAAATGACCCACTTCCCATGATCCGATCGAACTGAAATTTGGCACACGGACCCGTCTGACCTAACAATGCATCGTATCAAAATTTCAGATCGATCGAACGTACCGTAATTAAATTAATGCATTTTTAGTTTATCCTTATATGAGGTATGTAATTTAAATTCACGTTTGTTATTGTTTTTTTGCCACGTGAAAGTTTTGAGTGACGCATTGAGGCGACCCAACGAAACGACGGGCGCTTTTGTTTACATTTTACGTGTCACTCTGAGCTCGGTCAAGCGAATCGGTGACCAGACTTTTCCCCTCTCCCCCCACCCCCCACCCACCCCCACTAGGGTTATGATGCAAAGTTGAGTTAAGACAGATTCAGTCTGTAAATGTTTGAAAATAATCAATACTGTTAGTTATGTCTCATATATAAGGGATTTATAGTCAAAAACTTTGTTTTTACGGGTTTGTTTTTTAAATCCCTTATATTAACTTCGCGGCCGTCTCTCTGTCTCTCTCTCTCTCATCTCATGGGCTCGGCGGGCGGAAAAACAGAAGTCAAAAATGACCCACTTCCCATGATCCGATCGAACTGAAATTTGGCACACGGACCCGTCTTACCTAACAATGCATCGTATCAAAATTTCAGATCGATCGAACGTACCGTAATTAAATTAATGCATTTTTAGTTTATCCTTATATGAGGTATGTAATTTAAATTCACGTTTGTTATTGTTTTTTTTGCCACGTGAAAGTTTGAGCATTGAGGCGACCCAACGAAACGACGGTGCGCTTTTGTTTACATTTTACGTGTCACTCTGAGCTCGGTCAAGCGAATCGGTGACCAGACTTTTCCCCTCTCACCCCTCCCACCCACCCCTCCCCCCCTTAGGGTTATGAAGCAAAGTTGAGTTAAGACAGATTCAGTCTGTAAATGTTTGAAAATAATCAATACTGTTAGTTATGTCTCATATATAAGGGATTTATAGTCAAAAACTTTGTTTTTACGGGTTTGTTTTATTAAATCCCTTATATTAACTTCGCGGCCGTCTCTCTCTCTCTCTGTCTTGGGCTCGGCCGGCGGGCGGAAAAACAGAAGTCAAAAATGACCCACTTCCCATGATCCGATCGAACTGAAATTTGGCACACGGACCCGTCTGACCTAACAATGCATCGTATCAAAATTTCAGATCGATCGAACGTACCGTAATTAAATTAATGCATTTTTAGTTTATCCTTATATGAGGTATGTAATTTAAATTCACGTTTGTTATTGTTTTTTTTGCCACGTGAAAGTTTGAGCATTGAGGCGACCCAACGAAGCGACGTGCGCTTTTGTTTACATTTTACGTGTCACTCTGAGCTCGGTCAAGCGAATCGGTGACCAGACTTTTCCCCCTCTCCACCCCTCCCCACCCCACCCCTCCCCCCCCCCTAGGGTTATGATGCAAAGTTGAGTTAAGACAGATTCAGTCTGTAAATGTTTGAAAATAATCAATACTGTTAGTTATGTCTCATATATAAGGGATTTATAGTCAAAAACTTTGTTTTTACGGGTTTGTTTTATTAAATCCCTTATATTAACTTCGCGGCCGTCTCTCTCTCTCTCTGTCTTGGGCTCGGCGGGCGGGCGGAAAAACAGAAGTCAAAAATGACCCACTTCCCATGATCCGATCGAACTGAAATTTGGCACACGGACCCGTCTGACCTAACAATGCATCGTATCAAAATTTCAGATCGATCGAACGTACCGTAATTAAATTAATGCATTTTTAGTTTATCCTTATATGAGGTATGTAATTCAAAATTCACTGTTTGTTATTGTTTTTTTTCTGCCCAGTTTCCACGTGAGTTTGAGTTGACGCCGACCGTCGTGTTGACGCCGACCGTCGTGCCGACACCCCCTCACATCCCACCCCCCATTTATTAAAGACAAGGGACATCACTCGGTGTCAGTCTGTAAATGTTTGAAAATAATCAATACTGTTAGTTATGTCTCATATATAAGGGATTTATAGTCAAAAACTTTGTTTTTACGGGTTTGTTTTATTAAATCCCTTATATTAACTTCGCGGCCGTCTCTCTCTCTCTCTGTCTTGGGCTCGGCGGGCGGGCGGAAAAACAGAAGTCAAAAATGACCCACTTCCCATGATCCGATCGAACTGAAATTTGGCACACGGACCCGTCTGACCTAACAATGCATCGTATCAAAATTTCAGATCGATCGAACGTACCGTAATTAAATTAATGCATTTTTAGTTTATCCTTATATGAGGTATGTAATTCAAAATTCACTGTTTGTTATTGTTTTTTTTCTGCCAGTTTCACGTGAGTTTGAGTTGACGCCGACCGTCGTGTTGACGCCGACCGTCGTGCCGACACCCCCTCACATCCCACCCCCCATTTATTAAAGACAAGGGACATCACTCGGTGTCAGTCTGTAAATGTTTGAAAATAATCAATACTGTTAGTTATGTCTCATATATAAGGGATTTATAGTCAAAAACTTTGTTTTTACGGGTTTGTTTTATTAAATCCCTTATATTAACTTCGCGGCCGTCTCTCTCTCTCTCTCTGCTCTCTGGGCTCGGCGGGCGGAAAAACAGAAGTCAAAAATGACCCACTTCCCATGATCCGATCGAACTGAAATTTGGCACACGGACCCGTCTGACCTAACAATGCATCGTATCAAAATTTCAGATCGATCGAACGTACCGTAATTAAATTAATGCATTTTTAGTTTATCCTTATATGAGGTATGTAATTTAAATTCACGTTTGTTATTGTTTTTTTGCCACGTGAAATTTTGAGCTGACGCATTGAGGCGACCCAACGAAGCGACGGGCGCTTTTGTTTACATTTTACGTGTCACTCTGAGCTCGGTCAAGCGAATCGGTGACCAGACTTTTCCCCTCTCCCCCCTCCCACCCACCCCTCCCCCCCACTAGGGTTATGAAGCAAAGTTGAGTTAAGACAGATTCAGTCTGTAAATGTTTGAAAATAATCAATACTGTTAGTTATGTCTCATATATAAGGGATTTATAGTCAAAAACTTTGTTTTTACGGGTTTGTTTTTATTAAATCCCTTATATTAACTTCGCGGCCGTCTCTCTCTCTCTCTCTCTCTGCTCTGCTGGGCTCGGCGGGCGGAAAAACAGAAGTCAAAAATGACCCACTTCCCATGATCCGATCGAACTGAAATTTGGCACACGGACCCGTCTGACCTAACAATGCATCGTATCAAAATTTCAGATCGATCGAACGTACCGTAATTAAATTAATGCATTTTTAGTTTATCCTTATATGAGGTATGTAATTCAAATTCACTGTTTGTTATTGTTTTTTTCTTCCACTTCCACGTGAGTTTGAGTTGACGCCGACCGTCGTGTCGACCGTCGTGCCGACACCCCCTCACGTCCCACCCCCATTTATTAAAGACAAGGGACATCACTCGGTGTCAGTCTGTCAATGTTTGTAGCGTTTGAAAATAATCAATACTGTTAGTTATGTCTCATATATAAGGGATTTATAGTCAAAAACTTTGTTTTTACGGGTTTGTTTTATTTATATGATTTCACGCTTTAATTCAATAGACATCATCTTCTTATGAGCACTCACCTTTCCAATCACTTTCTTTGGACCCATGGTTATAGAAAGAAATGTGATAAATTATGTAAATGCACAAAAAGCGCAAAGCCCTAGAAAAATTTATCAAATATTCTTCGACTGCGAGGTAAAGCAGCACACTTTGGGGAATTCGTGGGATAATTCACGAGGCGCAGGCGCAGTTTAACTGGGTGGGCCGTGTGCAGCGTCGCAACTGACCGTAACTCGTATATCAAATGTCGCTCGTATTTCAAAACAAAACTTCGCGCGCTCGAGAGCTCGTATCTTAAATAACTCGTATGTTAGGGCACTCGTATCTCGAGGTACCACTGTATTTATTTCTCATATATAAGGAATTTATAGTCAAATACTTAGTTTTTGCAGTTTGTTTAATTAAATCCCTTATATTAAATTCACCGTCTTGTCTTTCTGTCTGTCTGTCGTGGTCCCAACCACCCGCGGAAAAACAAAAGTAAAAAATGACCCACTTCCCGGGATTCTATGGAGCTGAAATTTTGCTCATAGACTTTTGTCACCTGACAATGCATTAAATCAAAATTTCACATCGATCTAATGTACATGAATTAAATAAATGAATTTTTAGTTTATCTCTATGTAGCATTGTAAATATATATGCTAGTCTGACGCGCGGGGCGTATTATATTGAACATACTTTTATAATATTTTCCCGATCTGTAAATGTTTATGCTAGTCTGTCGCGCGGTGCGTATTATATCGAACATATTAATACATTAAGTTATGTCTCATATATAAGGGATTTATAGTCAAAAACTTTGTTTTTACGGGTTGTTTAACTATAACATAAACATAACGCATAAATATATATATATAATATATATATATGTACATACATTCATTCATTTAAAAGAAGGAAACCTTTTCATGTTTAATACATTTTGTTTTAATGTATGATTTTATAAATTACTATTTAGCATTCCGTGATCGATGTCAGATATTCTTTGATATCTTTAATCATGACTTCCCTGAAAACATCAGCTGTTCTGACCTACCTGATTCTCCTGACCCAACAGTGTGTGTTGGTTATCATGAGGCTAGAGAACCTGTTTATAGAGGTTAGTTAAGTCCAAGAATATATTCCCTCTATTAATGATGATAAACATTGCATTTTACAGTTTTTGTTTTGTTGTAAAGAGGGAAATTTTTTAAGCGTCCAACAAATTAGATAGCCTATGATTGGGTCACCACCAGATGTTAGTATTTCCTTTTTAAGTATAAGTGTTTACAATTAGAGGATTACAATATGAAAACAAAATGAACACCAAGTGTTCTACTCTTAGTAACTGATTTTGATCTTAATTTTTTTCTTTATTAGCTGTTAATCTTATATAAAATTACGAATAATTTTCAGTAAAGAATAGTTAGATTAGCTAACTCACCGTAAAGAATAGTCCAGAAAAAGTCACGTTAATAAATAAGGATTTAAAAAATAGCAAATAAAAATCTTTTATTATTTAAAAAAATTTATAAACCAGTTATCCCGCGGTGGTCGAGTGGCAGCGCACTGGACTGTCGTACCGATGGTCACGGGTTCGAATCCGTGTGAAGGCAAGGGTTTGTTCCCGGGGCCTAGGGCGTCCCTGAGTCATCCCGCTCCGAATGGGTACCTAACACTACATGTAGTTAGGCGGCTGGGTAATGCGTGGAACCCACAAAGCCGTGGCCTGTGAATGCTGCATCACTTGCCAACAGATCATCTGTCATGGTCTGTGGACGCAACTATCTTCTGCATAGAAGGAGCGTCTGTATAGATAAGATAAGATAAGATAAGATATATTTCTGCTTTTCCTGTAATTTATTACAAATCTGTTATAGTTTGTGGGCCAGGTCAGATCAAATGTGGTAAAAATAGCTGCATCAAAAGTTCATGGATCTGTGATGGTTATCAAGATTGTGATGACAACTCTGATGAAGCTCACTGTGGTAGGTCAAACATTTGAAGGTCGTTTTCTTCTATTTATGGTTGGTGGTATTTCTCAACTACTGTATAAGCCAGAGTCAAATGTATGCAGTGGCGTCACTAGGGGGTGCGGTGGGGGCGGGCCGCCACGGGTGACACCATCAGGGGGGTGACACCAAAATGTAAAATTCTCTATGTTCCCGTTATTTGGCACCGGAAAACTCGGAGGATTTCTATGGGTTAAGTCGTGAGGGGTGACACCATGGGCTACCGCCCCGGGTGACACCAATCCTAGTGACGCCTCTGAATGTATGTCAGGTAATTCAAGGAATTCGTGTGGTTCCCTTTCGGGGATCAGGCGCATTCTTATCCTGCTCCTTGTTATGTGGACTACATCCTCTAGTTCGTCGACCGCAAACACGAAAGAGGGTCTCTCTTCAGCCTCGTCTTTTTTACTCATCGGTCTTGAATTTGAAGCAGGTTGGTCTTTACTCATCGGTCTTGAATTTGAAGCAGGTTCGTCTTTACTCATCGGTCTTGAATTTGAAGCAGGTTCGTCTTTACTCATCGGTCTTGAATTTGAAGCAGGTTCGTCTTTACTCATCGGTATTGAATTGGAAGCAGGTTCGTCTTTACTCATCGGTCTTGAATTGGAAGCAGGTTCGTCTTTACTCATCGGTCTTGAATTTGAAGCAGGTTCGTCTTTACTCAATGGTCTTGAATTTGAAGCAGGTTCGTCTTTACTCATCGGTCTTGAATTGGAAGCAGGTTCGTCTTTACTCATCGGTCTTGAATTGGAAGCAGGTTCGTCTTTACTCATCGGTCTTGAATTTGAAGCAGGTTCGTCTTTACTCATCGGTCTTGAATTTGAAGCAGGTTCGTCTTTACTCATCGGTCTTGAATTGGAAGCAGGTTCGTCTTTACTCATCGGTCTTGAATTTGAAGCAGGTTCGTCTTTACTCATTGGTCTTGAATTTGAAGCAGGTTCGTCTTTACTCATCGGTCTTGAATTTGAAGCAGGTTCGTCTTTACTCATCGGTCTTGAATTTGAAGCAGGTTCGTCTTTACTCATCGGTCTTGAATTTGAAGCAGGTTCGTCTTTACTCATCGGTCTTGAATTTGAAGCAGGTTCGTCTTTACTCATCGGTCTTGAATTGGAAGCAGGTTCGTCTTTACTCATCGGTCTTGAATTTGAAGCAGGTTCGTCTTTACTCATCGGTCTTGAATTTGAAGCAGGTTCGTCTTTACTCATTGGTCTTGAATTTGAAGCAGGTTCGTCTTTACTCATCGGTCTTGAATTTGAAGCAGGTTCGTCTTTACTCATCGGTCTTGAATTTGAAGCAGGTTCGTCTTTACTCATCGGTCTTGAATTTGAAGCAGGTTCGTCTTTACTCATCGGTCTTGAATTGGAAGCAGGTTCGTCTTTACTCATCGGTCTTGAATTGGAAGCAGGTTCGTCTTTACTCATCGGTCTTGAATTTGAAGCAGGTTCGTCTTTACTCATCGGTCTTGAATTTGAAGCAGGTTCGTCTTTACTCATCGGTCTTGAATTTGAAGCAGGTTCGTCTTTACTCATCGGTCTTGAATTTGAAGCAGGTTCGTCTTTACTCATCGGTCTTGAATTTGAAGCAGGTTCGTCTTTACTCATCGGTCTTGAATTGGAAGCAGGTTCGTCTTTACTCATCGGTCTTGAATTTGAAGCAGGTTCGTCTTTACTCATCGGTCTTGAATTTGAAGCAGGTTCGTCTTTACTCATTGGTCTTGAATTTGAAGCAGGTTCGTCTTTACTCATCGGTCTTGAATTTGAAGCAGGTTCGTCTTTACTCATCGGTCTTGAATTTGAAGCAGGTTCGTCTTTACTCATCGGTCTTGAATTTGAAGCAGGTTCGTCTTTACTCATCGGTCTTGAATTGGAAGCAGGTTCGTCTTTACTCATCGGTCTTGAATTGGAAGCAGGTTCGTCTTTACTCATCGGTCTTGAATTTGAAGCAGGTTCGTCTTTACTCATCGGTCTTGAATTTGAAGCAGGTTCGTCTTTACTCATCGGTCTTGAATTTGAAGCAGGTTCGTCTTTACTCATCGGTCTTGAATTTGAAGCAGGTTCGTCTTTACTCATCGGTCTTGAATTTGAAGCAGGTTCGTCATGCTACAACCGTCGGTATTGATTCCTCTTGTTTGCTTTCCTCGCCTTAGTGCAGAGGTTCCAAGTTTGACATAATTTCAACGGCTGCGGTGGGTATTGTACGTAACGCCCGCATACAAAACGAAGAGCTTGGTTTTTTGTATTTTGTTCAGCAACTCGAGTGCCATTCTGCTCGCAAAGGCCTGGACAGAAAGGTTGTAGTCACACTACTGAGATAGAGAGCCTTCAGTAGCCTTGTGTCGACACTCCCATTCGTGCTTGCCATTTTTTCAACAGGGTCAGTTTACCTGTGGCTTACCTGTGGCAATTCCACCCCTCCTTGTGAGGTCAACTTAGTGGGAGGCATCCTCGACTTTCTGTCCTAGATGCCCAGGTGGCCGCTTCAGAAGCGACCGCTCCGTTCCCAGCTGTCAACGTCCTTTTCTGGGGGAGGGGGCCAGATAGCTGGTAGGGTCTTCCAGGAAGACCCATGAAGAGCACTAGGCTCGGGGCTTCTGATTTTCTTCCACATGTAGGATCAACCTGTGGCTTTAGCGTACAATTCACTCACATGGTTGTGTAGCTGAACCTTATGGCACAAACATAGGTCGTGTGCAAACATGGCGTTCTGACATTCCAACGTTCCCTGTATGGCGTGGGCTAAGAATAACGTGCAGCTCAAGGCTAATGACTGATGGAGTCCATCCTCAAGGCGTGCCTCGCTGGAACTGTAGTCACCCATGCGGGTTTTAATTATCCTATCCACTAGGAACTATAAAACCAGTGGTGCATATTAGCAGAGACACCAAACTGCTCTATTTTTTATAGTATCTATTACGCCATACTTTGACATAGGCCTGTTTCAGGTCGATTATCACTGCTAACGTGTGATCTCCTATTTGGAGTTCGTTTGTGATTGACTCTATGAGATGGATAACTTGATACATCGATTGGCGTCCCCTACCCGACGTCCCAAGAATGCTCTTACTTCTCTTTTGAAACCAGTTGAGTATTGCGTTCACCTTACGCTGAGCTACCTTTCGCAAACACGTAAGGGAAAATGAGCAGTAGTGAGCGGGTTGTTCGAATTGTTTTCCTTCTTCGAGAATGGAAATTAGTGTGGGTTTCTTACACGCTTTGGCAGCGTGCCTGTAGTGCTAGTACTTTTGATCAATTACAATAGCTTCATCCGGCCTGTCTTACCCAGATGCTTGATCTTTTCGTTATGAACTTTGTCCGAACCTGGTGATTTGGCTGTTTTGCACTTATCGAGTGCTGCATGCAATTCGATCAGTGTGAAGAGATCGTGAAAACCTCTGTGCTTCGTCCCATGTCTGTTCCTTAAAGTGATCGTTTCATGATCCGGCTGTGTTCAGACTCTGTGGACTTGTTCATCAGGGCAAAGTTTTGAATCATCGCTCGTGCTCACTTTACTGCACTTTCCCATTGGTCTTTTGACCTCGTCAGGGGGTTTGGGTTCGTGAACTTACCAGCACCATAGAGTACATCAATTATGACCAATAGATGTTAATTGTTGGTCTAAATTTTAAGCATTATATTACACGCAATATAAAGAAACCAAAAAAGCATAACACAAAATTCATACAATGACATATCAATTGCAGCATTATGTTTCTTTGATGTTAATATTCAATTTGTGTGGGTTACTAGCTATACCTCCACCCCCCCCTCAATTGTCAAGTATTTTGTATATCATCATCTTCTTATCACCTATGGAACTAAAACCAAGAGAAGGGATGTTAGTGTTTTATTTTATGTTATTTCTTTTATCTTTGATCAATTGTAACAAACATTTTAAAGGGGATTTTTTTCTTAAGAACTGTTTTAACGGTTAAGGGAAAATAGAGAAAACTAATTTTCTGTGATTATAATATGCTAATTCAATGAAATGAAGTCATTTTTTTCAAAGCAACATGTACTAAGGATGAGATACCATGTGCCCAAACTTATGGCAGATGTATAAATAAGACTCAAGGGTGTGATGGAGCTGATGATTGCTACATGGGTGTAGATGAACACTTCTGTGGTGAGTAAATCAGAAATTTTTGTAAATAAATTATCAATATTTATATCTAAAGTGGTTCATTAATCCATTAATTCCATATTATAATCATTACAAAGCACAAAATCAATTGATTCACATATGGAACCCGGGGTAGATCTATTGATAAGTAGATTGTTTTGTGCTTTAAATGTTTTAACTCAACTTAATTTTTATTGATTTACGGTAATTTACACGCAAGAAACAGACTCAATTAAATTAGAATAAGTTGAAAAATTATTGTAGATTTAAAAAATAAGCTCACGTTCTTCGTAAACCATCTGTGGAATTAATCAGAACAAATTTCATTTGAAGAGTACTTACTTGGTTTTTTATTTTATTTTATTTTATTTTTATTTTATTTTTTTTGGGGGGGGGGAGAGAATTAACATAACCAGTGGAAAATCAATTTCTAAAAACCAACAATGATAAGCGGGTTTTTTTTTGGTGTTAATGATGTTTTCTTTGCCAATTTTTGTTTAAATCTTTATAAAATTAAATTAATTAATTGTACATACTAAATTTACTTTTTCTTCAAACAAATATATTTATGGACTAAAATATTTCCACACCTATTAACTGGAAACAGAGAAAAAAAGAACTAAGAAAAATTAAACCCATCATTAAGGTCTTCAACTGTTCGTTGTTATATGCCTTTTATTTGTATCCAATTTCGCTTTGAAATTTGTTCTCAATCTGACCTGCAGTTCAAATGGACACCACAAGTGATAAAGATTTACTCCAGGCATACAATCCAGTTTCAACTGAATGGGAAGAAGTTTGCAAAGATAACTGGACAGCAGACTTCTCCAGTCTCGTCTGCAAACAGCTAGGATATCAGTAGGTCTAAAAAATTAAATATTGTAAAATAATTAATGTGTGCTTTTTGTAATATCAGATAAAGATGAGTATTCGTTGATTATATTGAACTTTCTTACTTGAAATTAGGGCTGTTAACGATTAATTTAAATTTAATCGTTAACTTTTGAAAATTTAACGATTAATTAATCGTTAATTTCGATTAAGGCCAAAAATTAAATTAATGATGTCATAAGTAACACTTTTAAAACGTTCTTGTTGAAAATCTAATTAACACTAGAATGTATCCTTTATATGTCATCTTTTAACCAACTATGCAAAGAGACAAGTGTGTTGACATTTTTTGGTTCAAGTGATGAGCGGTCTAATTGACAATATAACCAACCGAGCTGAACAATCATTCACACGGAACTGAGGTAACTGGTATGCACAAAACGGTCTTGGCAAGAAATGACATTATCGGATATCGGTGTTCCTTAAGTTTCCACCATTGTGGAGGGTTAATGGATTCCGGAATTTTCATCTCCATTTTGTAACGCAGTAATTCACCTGTCGTCATGTCATTTTCTGTATTTGAGTCAGACTCCATTTCGGCCATTAGCTTAATACGCTTTTCATTTGGTTTGATAAGTAGGCGAATTGTCAGAACCATGGTAGGCAAACTTTATCAACATTTTGAACATTCCTGTCAGTCAATAGTTTAAAACCAAAATGTTCGTGTAATCGTCAGGAAATGTGTTATTATTTATCGGCCGCTATATTTTATTTTTTAAAAATAATTTAATCGTTACATTTTTTTAACGATTAATCGAGAAATTAATCGTTAATTTCCGCAGCCCTACTTGAAATGATTTGTTTTTTATTGACCTCCAACTAATTATTTTTTTATAAGACCTCAAGATCAATGTATTAACGATACTGGCCACTTTGTATTTTGTTTTACAAGAGTGGATACGTTACTGGTCGCAAGAGGGCTATTCATTAAAGGTGTCCAGAATTTGTGGTTAAAGGGAAGAAGCAAAGGACATGGGGCTACGTAAAATGTTGTCTAAGGGGAGAGGGTTCTGCTTCTACTTCATGCTTGGATAGTAGACCAGCACATGTATCTTAAACAACATGAAGTGCCTGGAAACCGAATTTCATTTGTGGAGTGTTGACCGTACCATTTTTTCCAGCATAAGTCCAACACTAAAGAGTTGTGTCTGTCTTCTTCTTCTTCTACATATTCTTTTGGCCTGAGACTTGGTCTCTTAAGGCCTTGGTTGATAAATGGGCAACCTGCTCCATCTGCTGACCAGTGCCATTATAACATTGTCTTCACGTGGGACTCTTTTGGCTCCCTAACCTCCCCGGCTATGTCTAGCACGAAGTTAACAGGTGTAGTTTCAGAGGCTTGGCTGCAATGACGGCAGTTCGAGTCCCTCTTAAGGTCTAGCCTGTTGAAATATGAGGTAGTTGGGAAGTGCTCTGTTTGCATTTGAGTCACTAAACTCTGGTGTTTGCGACTCAAACTCCACCACTGGTCTGATCGACTTGGCGTGGACATGTTAGCGAATACCCCCCTGGCAGTCATATTGTTAGCCAACTACTGGTGCCATTTGTTCCTGAAGTGGTCCATTAGCCAGGTCTTTGCCCCGAGATTAGTGGCTTGGATGTCGGGCTGGGGCTGGGCTGCCCCGGTTTTTGCCAGGGAGTCTGCCTCCAGACAGCATCCTGCATGTCGATGTTCTTCAAGGTAAACCTCGAGGGTGACACCGAGGTATTTTACTGGAGAGGATATAGTATATGACCATGGATAAAGATGGTGAAAAGAGTTTTATTGCTAGAAGACTTACAATACTTTCTATTAGTTTGAATTCTTCTTTGAACTTTGATTTGCAGGATTGTCATTAGGTCCAAGTTTATATTTTGAGTAAATTTGGTCAAGTGAGTTAATGTCTTTCAAACTAATAAATAATTTTAAGAAGAACTTGCTTTGTAACTAATATAAAAAACATATTATATAGGAGTTTAATCAATTTTTATGATGGCCTTAATTTTTACATTATTTATACAAGTCATCTTAGGCATGTGGTTTGAGATATTTTTTTCACATTCAAGTATCCAACGACTTTAACATGTTTTTTTTTGTGTAGAAAGTTTGTTAATGTAAAATGGCATTGAAAAAAGTCAGATTTAATTGAAAGACGTGTGCTGATAAATAATTATTCATTTTATTTCTGTAAAATGTATTTTTTATCGCTGGAGAACATATGAAAACTGTTTAATTTTATTTCTAAATCTAAACTATTATGTCACGCATTATTAAATTTTTGCTTTAATTTTATCATGTATTGCGTAATAGAAGTTTTCACTTATTGCTTTTTTAACAGTCGAGCTCTGGCTACTTATTACAAGGACTACAGTAACAAGACCAAGTCAGCAATAGTTACATCATTGAAAGATGGTAGTGATCCAAATAGGTTACAAAGTTTCCTAAAGAAAGGGTAAGCTGCCAAAAAAATGGCCAATTTTAAATAACATAAATAAAAATAAAAAACCTAAATGATTTAATAATATTTAACTGCAGCATTACTACAATCCTAAATCATCTTTCCTGCCTCAAAACTATAACTGATTAACTGGTCCTTTTTTTCTTGAAAGCAATATCATAGATGAAATTGCTTTGAAAATACTGCTGGGGGCACTAAAACTATAATACATGTATGTTCAAGTTAAAGTTGGATCAGAAGTTTTTATTTGCACATTATATTAGTCTATTCAACTTTCATCACTCCTGATGATCCAATTGATTACTTTTTTTTTAAACAGTCAGCCTTATTGTCCAAGTGGCTATGTTGTTCGAATAGTCTGCATGGATGCAGGTATGTAGCTTAATTATTTAATCATTTTGTTCACTACGGAGCACATAAATGACAAATTATATATGCACATCAGCACAAAAGATTCCTCCCGATATCCTTTAAAATAAAAATGTTATTTAAATCGTTTTGTATTTTGTGATTTTAGAAAATAAATTTTATTTTTATTGCAAGGAGTCTAAACAATTAAAGTAGAACTTGTAATTTTAGGTAAATTGTTCACAGGCTATATACTATAGTAAATTATTAATTATTGTAAACCTTATATGCTGATTTATAATGTTCACTATCTAGCATCAATGTATTTCCAGTGTGTGGAATAAGACCCGCTTACTACAGATCCCCTCTGAGAGTTGTGGGGGGAGATGAGGTAAAGCCTGGAGCATTACCTTGGATGGCATCATTGCACGGAGGAGTGGGAGAAGCCTTCTTCTGTGGGGCAACCATTATTAATGAACAATGGATACTAACAGCTGGACACTGCATTGGTAGTGGGTAAGTAATAAAACGCTTTAGCTCAATATCCCATCATTCAAAAGTCTCATTTTTCGTTTTTACATGCTGTATCAAAAATGTATCAGAAACGTTTAGAAGCCTGTGAAATGTGGTTCCATAGGCGAATACTAAAACTATTATGGACGGAGAAGAGGCGTAATGAAGAGGTTCTAAAAGAAGTAGGAAATACAAGGAACATTATGTCTAAATTGAGAAGGAGACAATCTGGATTTTTTGGACACATCATGAGGCGAGGCAGGTTGGAACACATGGTAACAACAGGAAAGATCGAGGGCAAAAGAGATCGAGGCAGGCAGAGAGAAAAGATGCTGGATGGGCTGACTATATGGCATGGGGCGCGATCACCAGCGGAGTTGATTGACAAGACCAAAGACACTCTCTCCCTCTCTATCTCTCACACACTCCTTTTCTCTTTCTCTCTCTCTCCCTCTCTATCTCTCACACACTCTCTCTCTCTCTCACTCTCTCACACACACACTCTCTCTCTCTCTCACTCTCTCACAATCACACTCTCACTCTCTCACTCTCTCTCTCACACACTCCTTTTCTCTCTCTCTCTCTCACACACACACACACTCCTCTCCCTCTCTATCTCACACACACTCCTTTTCTCTCTCTCTCTCTCTCTCACACACACACTCTCTCTCTCTCACACACACTCCTTTTCTCTCTCTCTCTCTCTCACACACACAATCCTCTCCCTCTCTATCTCTCACACACTCCTTTTCTCTTTCTCTCTCTCTCTCTCTCTCTCACTCACACAAACACTTTCTCTCTCTCTCTCACTCTCACACACACACTCTCTCTCTCTCACTCTCTCACACACACACTCTCTCTCTCACTCTCTCACACACACACACTCTCTCTCTCTCTCTCACTCACACAAACACTTTCTCTCTCTCTCTCACTCTCTCACACACACTCTCTCTCTCACTCTCTCACACACACACACTCTCTCTCTCTCACTCTCTTACACACACTCTCTCTCTCTCTCTCTCTCACTCTCTCTCACTCTCACACACACACACACTCTCTCTCTCTCTCTCACTCTCTCTCACACAAGCCTGTGAAATGTGGTTCCATAGGCGAATACTAAAACTATTATGGACGGAGAAGAGGCGTAATGAA
>CALYLW010000116.1:560000-680000 GCA_944989445.1 Ampullaceana balthica
AATAACCAAAAAGCTTTTATTTGTTGTGAGACTCGTCATAAAATGTATTCAACAAAATCTATTTTCATTAAAAATATTGAAAATAAGTTTCACAAACAAATTCTGTGATCAAAACAATATATTAAAGCTTTATTAAGAGACTAACACATCAGTAGACGTTTCGGCTAATGCATTCATTAATTTAATTGTAATATCGTTACTATGCTATTGTTTTCATCGATGTGTCTATTTACGAAAAAACGCATATCGCAGTTTTATTTTGAGACAACTATTAATTCAAAAAAATTCTAATCATATAATCTTCTCCGTAAAAATAAAACACGTCATGATTACATTTTAAATGATACAGATGTTACAAATGATTCAGGCTAAGACATGGCTTGAGTTACATAATGGTTAATGTAATAAGAAAAACCCGTAAAAAAACAAGTGTTTGACTATAAATCCTTTATGTACGAGACGTAATTAAAAGAATGTTCATTATAATACGCAGCGCCAGACCATCCAGAAATACAAAATTGCAGTTGTGTCGTAAAACATGTTTAATATAATGCGCACCGATCAGGAATATGTTTATAAAAAGAGCTGTCAATAAAATACGCACCTTATTGCGCGACAGAAAGGTTGTTCAATATAATTACGGTACATGCGATCGATCTGAAATTTCGATACATTGTTTTTATCATCGGTACGAAACTGCCTGCAAAATTTCAGCTCGCTATCTTGCGAGCAAGTGGGTTAAAAATCGATCAAGAGTTTTGGCGACAAGGTCGGTCGGTCGGTCGGTCGGTCGGCCGCAGACACCACGAGTTAATATAAAGGATTTTAAAAAAGGCCTTATTCATCACAAAGGCGCGTGACCTATTCTTCACTGCAGATCATTTCATACCGAGAGCGCGTTGGACATATTTGTTAAATTTGGGTGACTACCATCAGGTACAAGAAATTATAAACAAAATAAGGCTGTGAAGGCATTTAAAATATACACTATTTAAAACAATGAACTTGTCAGTGGAAACAAACAACATCAAAAACAGTATAAATTAAAGCACAGCTTCGGTGCAATGTCCAGGAACAGCAAGGTAAAAGTAATAGAGCACGGGTTGGTAAAACCTTTATTTGCATAAGTGAGGAAATGCATAAATTATAATCATATTTGATAGCATAAAGGGGTAGAATTACATGTGAAGAATAACGAATCATTCATGTTGTGTTGAGTCAATCTGAATGAGTTTGTTCTCTGAGTTGAATGCAGTCGATGTGTTTTATAAGACTAATATGCTATGAATTTAGCCACAGAGCGTTGTTTATCATGTACCTTATTCCCAATGTGTTCAGAATCTGTGTCGTAGGGGTGTCATTCTGGTTCCCTTATAATAGGACAGTTACTGGGAAGTTACCGTATATACTCGTTCTATTGCCCGTTCGTTCATAAGCCGACCCCCCTCTTTTGGAAGAGAATCCTAAAAAGTGTGTAACCCACTCGTAAGCCAACCCCAAAAAATAATAGGACAGCCTAAACAAAATGGTACACATAAAACTACAAGCTAAATCGGTCATTATGATTGTTTACTTTTGTTTAGGTTAAGGAACAAAGAGATTTGAATAACAGAGAAGATGTGTGTCATTTTTATATCATTCGCTAGAGGGCTTTTTATTGTATTAAAACGAAAATGTAGAATGTAGACAAGGATCTTGATGATCTTTAATTTACAACACCGATATTCAATGTACATGCGGAAATCACCTCTGACCTGCTCGTAAGCCGACCCCCCAACCTTTTCCCTAGGTTTTTGTCCAAAAAAGTCGGCTTTAGAACGAGTATATAATGTATTGTGTTGAGCCAAAATTACAATGAAGCATTTTTAAGTTAATATATTTTGCACATTGCCATTTCCATTCAGCATGTCAATTACAATATTTAATATCCATATGATCGGTTGCAATGGGTTTTTTTTTAAACTTTATTTACTTCATCACTTATAATTGTACATTTTTTAAGTATTATAATATTGATTAATGTTAGATAACGGTTAGTCTATTTTAATAAAATATACATTTTCCGCAGCCCAGAGATATGAGGCAGCATTGAAGCAAGTACCTCTTGACATATCTTCTTGGGAATACTGTAAAAATGCTACTAGCAATGCAGGTGGTAAAACATTATCCTACGCCCTTACCAAGTCAATGTTCTGTGCAGGAGGGGCTGACTCACATGATGCTTGCCAGGTGAGAAAACGAAAATGAAAAAAAAATTAACATAGATTACGTTTAATAAAACATTCTGGTAATGAATATTTTTTAATTTATTTGCTTTTGAAAAATTTCTTTTTAAAGAAACAAACAATGTGTTGTTGGTATGTTTGTTTGTTTGTGTGAGTGTGGTGTGTGTGTGTGTGTGGTGTCTGTGTGTGTGTGTGTGTCTGTGTGTGTGCGCGTGTGTGTGTGTGAGTGTGTGTGTGAGTGTGTGAGTGAGTGCGTGTGTGTGAGTGTGTGTATGTGTGTGTGTGAGTGAGTGACCCCCACATATTGCCTGTGTCTTTTTAACTTATTATGTTTCATTTAATGGTAACAGTTCTGAAGTTTCAATTATTTTTTTTTACTAATGTAATCGTGTTTTATATATATACTAGTGTATAACCCGTCAAAAATTACGGAAGTTTTCAAAATAAATACATTGCAGCTGAAATCTATTTATTTTGAAAAAAATACACATCAAAATAAGAAGTAATTTAATACAGAACTTTTATTTATTTTTATTTTATTCATTTATTTTCATATTGCACAATTTTATGTGGAACGTTCGAAAAGATCTATTTTGGTGCAGTCATTTGGTGCGCTGCTTTCTAAAATTATTAGCGTCACGGACAGACACACAGGACAGACGGGACGTTGTAACTGTTAACTTTATTTTATATGTCACTCTTTCGTAGGCGTTCTCACAATACAGAATCTTGTGCACAATAATCCACTGAAGAACTTGTTTCAACAAAACAACTTTAATATGTATACTTTGTACACAGAAATATCATTTGAGGTTATACAACGTGGAAATCTTGAGGCATACACACATCACCTCCTTCTTTGACGGAAGTCTTCTAACAACTGCCCGCCCAAACCTTTCAACCAATAGGCAGGCTCCTTTCTTCCCGCGTCCACCATTCACGTGACCTTACGTCACAAATTATGTTAATCACACGTGACAGACGTGACATACATTACAAATTTGTATGTTGATATTAGGGCTGTTAACGATTAATTTAAAATTAATCGTTAACGTTTGAAAAATTAACGATTAATTAATCGTTAATTTATTTCAATTAAAGGCAAAAATTGAAATTTATGGTGTCAAAAGTAACATCTTCTGTATATATAATTGTCTACGTCACCCATCCATGCGGGAAACCAGGCACGCACGCCGACTCTCAAAACCTCCTCCCGCCCCCTTCACCAAAGCGAGTATGTGCAAACGAGCATGACGAATGACCCTCGCTGGGGTCGACCAATGACTCGAGACCAACAATGGTCCTTGCGTTCACTTGCATTGTCCCTTCACTGAATAACGTGAGATCTGTAGTACTGGTTATCACGTCCGCCTTATACTTGGAAGGTCCTGGGTTCAAGCCCCAGCGAAAACATTTTTTTAATTTTTAAAAATGTCTGTTTGTTCCCGTTCTTTTACCCCTTTATTGCCAACATGGCTGACCCTCGGTCGGCCAATCACTGTTTATGGTTGGCAAGCTAATGGGGTAAAGGGTGGTGGGCAGGTAGATAACCACAGTGCGAATGTCTCGAAACCAACAATGAGTCGACGGCAGTTCCCCCCCCCCAACCGACGTTCACTCGCGTTGTTTTGATTTCTTCGTAGTGTAGTTTGTGTCCGTTTTTTCTCCACTTTCTTTGAACTCTCCATGAGCAAGTCTGCGGCGTATGCTACGTCGCGGGGCGTCTAGTTTATTAAAATTCTTGTCGAAAATCGAAATAACACTGGAATGTCTTCTTTATATGGCATCTTTTAACCAACAACGCAAACAGACAAGTGTATTGATATTATTTGGTTAAAGTGAATATAACCAGCCGAGCTTGAACAATCGTTCACATAGCTTTAGATTGTCTCAGCTAAAGTTTCCGCTGTAGTGGATGTTTGGTTTGCAGGTGAAATGTAAGTGAAGTGTAATAACCATGGTAGCAATGTTCCCTTTAAGCAGCGCGGCTGCGCAGATATTTGACCGACGCCAGGAAGGAGTTTAGAATCACCGCGCAGCACTCCTATTCTGCAACAATAAATCACGATGTACTTTGTCTCTTCCGAATTCTATCCAGGTGGCTAGTTCTGATATACTGTTCAAAACATCGACTCGGAATCTTTGCTACATTATTTCTGACAATATGTCTACCAAAAGCTTCATTAATCACATCTGTTGCTCTGCCTACATTGTCATTCGTCAGATCAGCTCAATCCGTCATTACTTAAAAGTTAATCCCACAAAAACTCTAGTCTGTGCTCTTGTACTAGCTCGTATGGATTACTACAATTCTCTCCTGTCAGGTGCGCCAAAACAATGCATTGAAAAACTACAGAAAGTTCAAAATTCAGCTGCCAGATTAGTTCTAAAGGCAAAAAACATGACCATGTTACTCCTCTACTTTACTCACTTCATTGGCTACCTATACAAGCCCGAATTGATTACAAACTGGCCGTTCTCTGTCACAACTTCTTCTCTGACTCATGCCCTTCCTATCTTGCTGAGCTTCTGTCGGTCTACTCACCAAGTCGTCAGCTACGCTCTTCTGCAGACACGAGCATTCTCTGTGTTCCTAAGACACGAACTAAAACATTTGGCGATAGGACATTCTCTTTTTGTGCAGCCAAACAATATAATTCTCTACCATTACACATCCGGAGTATTTCATCTACCAAGTCCTTCAAGACTGCACTTAAGACGCATCTTTTCAAAATTTATTTTCCAAATTAAAGATACACCATTTTTTTTAATGATTAACGTTGCTTATGTGTATTGTATTTTTATTTATGTGGTTATTATAACAATAATGTATATTTAAATTATTATATGTACTAGTTTGTGCTGCGGCGCCCTGGCGCCTGCGGCGCACCCTTTTTTAAGGGCGCCTACGGCGATCCCCTTTTTCAAAAGCCCAACTAACTTGTCCTTGTATGATAAATACGTAATATTAAAATTTCTTAAATGTACACAAAGTATTTTATAATACTTTTTTTTTATGTCAAAAGCCCAAGTAACTTATCCTTTTAAGATAAATACGAATTATTCATGAAAATTAAACAAAGCATTTATATATTAATTTTTACAGTGCTAATCGCCACACGATTTTTAAACTAATTTTAGAAAGCAGCGCACCAAATACCTGCACCAAAAAATAACTATTTGAGTCAATCAGCACTGCTTACAAAGCAAAATTTTAAAAAAGGCAGAGTGATGTGTCTTAGCGGTTAGGCGTTAGCAATAATTGAGCGAAAATATATATATTACTAGTTTGTGCTGCGGCGCCGTGGCGCCTGCGGCGCCCCCTTTTTTATTGGCGCCTACGGCCCACTTTTTTCAAAAGCCCAACATACTTGTCCTTGTATGATAGCTACGTAATATTAAACTACCTTAAATGTACACAAAGTAATTTTAAATTGAGGTTGTAGGGCGCATAAGGCGCCCACTTTTTTTTTGGGGGGGGGGTCAAAAGCCCAAGTAACTTATCCTTGTATGAAAAACACGAAATATTCCTGAAAATTAAACAAAGCATTTATATAATAATTTTTACAGTGCTAATCACCACACGATTTTTAAACTAATTTTCGAAAGCAGCGCACCAAATACCTGCACCAAAAAATAACTATTTGCGTCAATCAGCACTGCTCACAACGCAAAATTTAAAAAAAAGCAGAGTGATTTCCCTCAACGTTAGGCGGCAGTGAAAAATGAGCGTAAATATATATAATATATGTTATTATCCATGAAAAGCGCTGTGAGCCCGGCTCCTTGCTGGGAAACAGCGCTATAAAAATTACCAATTTATTATTATTTTTATTATTAAAATTTGTAAGATATTGCACACAAAAATGGACGTTGCGTAACTTTGCACACGAGTTGTTTTTTTTTAACTTTGCACACGGACCAACGAAGTTTAGACTCAGAGGGAACATTGCATGGTAGGCAAACGATTTCTCTCAATGGACACAATGACCTTCATCAACATTTTGAACAATCACGTCAGTCAATTGTTTAAAACCAAAATGTTGGTGTAATCGACCGGAAATTAGTTAATATTTATCGGCCGAAATATTGTAATTTTTTACTTCTTGTAAATTTATAAGTGGGGGGTCGATTAATCGTTCAAAAAAAATAATCTTTATAAATTGTTAACGATTAATCGAGAAATTAATCGTTAATTTCCGCAGCCCTAATATATATATATATATATATATATATCTTTGTGTGTGTGTGTGTGTGTGTGTGTGTGTGTGTGTGTGTGTGTGTGTGTGTGCGTGCGTGCGTGCGTGTGTGTGTATTATTTATATGGGACTTCAACTCTAAAAAAAATTTGATTATTAAGCAGTATAATTATTTGTTTATTTTTAACCATGAATTACATATATTTGTTTAATTCCAGATGGAGCAGATCAATGTGTTACTCTTTTTTATTTGAATTTATTGTGTCTTTAGGGTGACAGTGGAGGGCCTTTATTGTGCCGAAAAGAAAACACAACAGATGAGTGGTACCAGGGAGGCATTGTGTCATGGGGCGTCATATGCGGCCATCCCAGAACTCCCGGTGTGTACACAAATCTTCCACTCTACGTTGATTGGATACGTGAAACAATTACAAATGCCTCAGAGAAACTAACTAAGTGAAATTTCGCTGAAAAGCATTAAAAGTCTAGATAACAATATAAAAATGTTTGAGCTTCCCCTGAGATAATAGTTACTTCAATATTTTTGGCATATTTTTTGGACTTATTCTTAAGGTAAAAAAGATTGAATTTTAAGAAGACTTGATATATTATTAAATATTAAATTAATCAAATAACATAACTTTGCTAATATTTAAATGAAGAAAAATTCGATTTTTATATGAATATTAAATTATTATAATTTTTAAAAATGAAACAAGAAATTATCTTTCTTCTTTAAAAAATTTAACATTGTTGATAAATATCTAATTTTTGTATGGTGAGAGATTAAATTTCTTTTATATTTTAATACTCTTTAATTTACTTAAATTAAAGCATTCTCGTTTTTTTACTTTATTGGTGGCTTAACACTTTGGTTAGCTCAACAACACATTTTTTTAGTTTTATGATGCCAACCGGTAGGATATACGGTATATAGTCTACTGCTAAATTTATCGAATTATAATTTTTTTCAACATTAAGATTTTTTTTCAAAATCAAACAACTATTTGCCGATAATTTAGGAGAAAATGGAGAAGTGTTATGATTTTCGATTAAAAATTATATTATTGAACAGTAATTATATAAATATTTTTAGTAATATTTTAGCACATAATATGATTAGAGCAGAGGTCACCAAACGTCTTTTTGCTGGCGGGTGCAATAAGTAGGAAAATTGCTTTGAGCGGGCCGGCCGCATAATCGTTTTGTGTAATTTAGATAATACCAAAACAAGGTTCTCACAAATATGCGGCATCAAGTTTTCTACACTTTCATTTGTTCTCCTAAATCCTAAGACCTAGCTTCTAAACTATTGGAAAACCTGGTACTTCTAAACACATTGGCTTTCCTAAGCAACAAGTCGTTTGCTTCTATTATATGTTCTTTGATGAAGTTGCCATCAGTAATGATTGCCCTCGCTGTCCCATAGCGTGCACTATTTTGTAACTTGAGTTTGTAGTCTTCTAAAAATAATATTTGAATTTATTTTACATCACTGCGTCACGTGGTCCTTGCGTCACATCAAGCCAGTTCAAATAACGAATTAATATGACGTCGCGGGCCGGATCCGGCGTAGTTTGGTGACCATTTGCTCTAGAGCCAGAGAAATACGTCGTTGCAAGTGGAAGATAAAAGGAAAAGTAAATGTAAAAAATTGATTTGATCGATTAAATCCAAATTACTGTCTTATATTCTTTTACTTGTTTTATTATATTTATGTATTGTTGCTATTTTTTCTGGTGTGTATATTTTATAGTATGGCATTACAAGTAAAATATTATGAACATCTAGTATAGTTTTCAAATAGTAAACATTCAGAAGTTAAAATATGTATGCGGGCAATGTTAACACTTGACCCAATTAACATCTAATGTTAAAATATTAAAAATGCATCTTAAAGTCTTCCAAACGAGGTTTCAACATTTCAAAATATAGTGCGAGGGTCGGAGAGTTTGGGAGTGCTACATTTACTTTCTAGATAATCTTCTGATCGAATTCAAATACAAATATGATTAACTTTCTTCTTAATTAAGAGTCACACCTACATAATAAAAGTTAGAAATAAAAAAATTAAGACAAAAATCCACATGCATATTGTCAAGTTTAATCATTATTGTTGTCTTTTATTTTAAAAAAAACTTTTAATGATGTGGACTCAAAGTTGCACTCAGTTTTCATGATGAATTTTTAATTTGAACCAAAAAATATGTTTTAAGCTGAACTCATTAACGATTATTATTCCATATATATAATTTAAATCTAATGAATTTCAGTATAAGAAATTTGTTTAATCATGTTGATGTTATTGCATGCTAATAAGTTATATATCACAGATTTCATCTTAAATGTTTAATCCTTAAAACGTATTAATAATTGAATGTACATTATATAAAGGTTCTTAATTAATTTTTTAGAACGTATCTTATTTATACTCATGGAATCTTTTTTCTGTATTGTGATAACAGAAAATGATGAACTTTTTATTATAATTTTTTAAAATCGTAAGTGTTATTTGATAATAGAGCTAAAGAATTATAATTCAGGGACTGGCTAAGGCGAGTAGGCGACGATGCGTGATTACCACACGGGCGCTAAGGCACCCAAACCACCATAGGCGGCAAAAACAAAATCTGAACTCTTCCCATTATTTTCCAAAGGGTGACAATTGACTTTTTTCAACCAACTTAAAAATGCCCTGTAATTTTTGTATTTATCCTTATGTTTGTCTTTCTATAATTTATAATTAAGGATCTGATATACTGGAACAGTTATTTATTGATATTTAACCATTTTGCACTTTTGTATCAATATTTGATAAATCTGTAATCATGTGTTTATAAAATGTTATCACTGTATCTGTTATATTTCTCGAATCATCTTAGATTTCTAATAGTAATAGGCCTACTATTCATAATGATCATTATAATACAAATAGAAAATAATATACTTATAAAAAAACTCATTAATCTAGGGCTTTTTTACAGATCACTAACAGGTTTGTTTTTTTTAAATAATTTTGAGAATATTTCCATAATCGTTTTTAAAATCTATTTATGTTAAAGACAGAATTTTCCTGTTATTTTGTTATATTTTTTTCCCTTTTAGATTTTTTTTATTTTTAAGACCCAAGCAATTAAAAATCAAAGTAATATTAGCCCTTTCTTCCGATAAGGAGCAATCTTCCAGCCAAGTTTAAGCATAACAACGATTTTCTATGATGTGAGTTTAAAATATATTTAAAACCTTCCTTGATCACCTTAATGTTTCGCTTTTCAGTTCTAGATATGCACTTAGTCTTCTTTCAATTGTTTATTATAGCAATAAATTATATCCAAGTCCATTTCAAAGCACTTTCTACTTGCAAGAAATAGATAATAGATAAGGTGGCATATCATGTTCATCGTTGTAATAAGTGATGGTTTTATAAAAAAGGTAATTTTAAAACTCAACTCTATCACACATAAAACTTTTCTTCCGGTTTTTATGTTGAATTTGAAACAATATTATGTTTATTATGTACATATCTATATCAAAATCAATTCTTTATTTTCTAAAAAGTTGGAAAATTCTTTATAAATGTTATACTGTCTCACATTTATGTTTACATGAATGTATTGTTATGGGCAACATCTCATTTGATCAAAGTTTTTTTTGTAGATCATGAATGTAAATTATAATATTGTCTTGTGATGTGTTAATTGTTATAAATATAAATTAATTATCTTTTGACTAAAACTTAAACATATGTTCAATAACATATAAAACTCAATCACGTTTTTGGGATCACATAGCGTGTACTTGGTCATGTTTCGATTATTAAAAATTAAACTTTATTTTATCAAAAGCTCAAATTCATGCCAAGTTTTTTCTAACCTTTTTTTTTAAATTGTATTCAATAATTTTAATCTTGACAGCACTATTAGTTTTACAGTGTACAAAAAAATCATTTAGAGAAAGATAACAAATACCCCAAAAAAAAATAACTTAATTATTATGGCGTGCCTTTTTTATTTATTTTATGTTGATCACGTCTACGTTATTATTTATGAAATTGTATCTATTGCTGGTGTTGCAAAATAAATCTTCCCCCCACATATAAAATAAATTCTCCGCGGAGAAAATATTTTCCTCCCGACTACAATAAATTCTCACCTACACTGTCTCCGTTGGCGACTTTGTTTTTAAATGAAAATCTCTGGGGGGGAGACTTTATTACGTGACACCGGCACTTATTTCTCTTTTGATTACAAACAATTAAGCCCCAGACCTATTCTTCCTGTTTAGATTTGAATTCGCTGATCTAAATACATGGATTTTGTAAGTTAAATAATGGAAACAAAACTATTAATCAGGCCCCAATTTAACGACTACATCTTCCAGGATATGTAGAAAATTAAATCCTTTGCCATTTTACTAACACCAATTCTACTATACAATTAAATATATATTTACGCTCTATTATGTAGCCTAACGCTAAGGGACATCACTCTGCTTTTTTTTAAATTTTGTGTTGTAAGCAGTGCTGATTGACTCAAATAGTTATTTTTTGGCGCAGTAATTTGGTGCGCTGCTTTCTAAAATTAGTTTTAAAAATCGTGTGGTGATTAGCACTGTAAAAATTATTATATGAACTAGTGTACACCCGTCAAAAATGACGGAAGTTTTCAGCTGAAATCTATTTATTTTATTTTAAAAATGCACTTTTTAGGGCGCCTATGGCACCGACCTTTTTCAAAAGCCCAACTAACTTGTCCTTGTTTGATAAATACGAAATATTAAACTTTCTGAAATGTACACAACGTATTTTATAATAGGGGTTGCAGGACGCCTACGGCGCCCATTTGTTTTTTTTAAATATATTTTATAATTAACCATCATCAAATCCTCTTTTTACATTGATCCCTTTTCCAAAATTAAAATATGAGCGAAAACAATACGGCATATAATATTTTTTTACAGCGCATCTTTAATTTGCACACCTTTTGATGCATTGGTGCAGTAAATTGGTTTTCCCTGCTTTCTAAAATTAGTAGCGTCAGGACAGACTGACTTGAGTGACAATTGCAAATTATATAGTTTTAATAATTAATACTTTGTTTAATTTTCAGGAATATTTCGTATTTATCATACAAGGATAAGTTACTTGGGCTTTTGACATTAAAAAAAACTATTTAAAAAAATATTATAAAATACTTTGTGTACATTTAAGAAATTTTAATATTACGTATTTATCATACAAGGACAAGTTAGTTGGGCTTTTGAGAAAGGTGGGCGCCGTAGGCGCCCTTAAAAAGGGGGGGGCGCCGCAGCACAAACTAGTACAAATATAAAAAGCCAAATCCACGCTTTCAATGTCTGTAATGTGTAACCAAGTATTTTGGGTAAATGATTTGGATCAAATGGAAGCCTATTTTTGCTACAAGATCGTAATCATGTGGTACCAGGGCCGGACTACAACTCCGTCTTTTTGTGCAAATGCACGAAATACAAAAAAACGTTAAAAAGACAAGTTTTTGACTATAAATCTTTATATACGAGACATAACTAAAAGAATGTTCGTTATAACACGCTCCGTACGACAATCCAAAAATTCAAAAGTTTAGTTATGTCTCGTAAAACATGTTTAATATAATACGCACCGATCGGGGATATTTTTTTTAAAGTATCATCAATATAATACGCACCGAATCGCGCAACAGGAAAGTATGAAAAAGGTTGTTCAATATAATACGCACCGCGACACTCTATCTCAAAAATTAACATGATACTACATAGAGATAAATAGACATAATCTAAAAATTCAATAATTTAATTACAGTATATGCGATCGATCTGAAATTTTGATACATCATTTTTATCATCGGCACGAGTCTGTCTGCAAAATTTCAGCTCACTAGCTCACGAGAAAGTGGGTTACATATCGATCCAAAGTTTTTTCGGCAAACAATCAAGCAGACACCACGAGTTAATATAAAGGATTTTAAAAAATCGAGGGGTGCAAAATTCATTTTATGGAAATGCGGAGGAGCTATCCGAAAGATGAAATTTAAAAAAGAAGTCCCAAATAAATCCTTTTTTTTTAAATAGTATAGGGTATAAAATTATCCTTATAAATAATAGACGATTTACAAATAGTATCTAAAATATATAAAGCTCAGTTGGCGTGTGTATGTTTGTCTGTTTCACTTTTGGACTGTAAGTTCTGCAAGCACGGAAAAAACATAAGACGGACGGGGACCAAATTTGACAGGACGGTTCCTTTTAACCTGCAGATGGTTTTAGTATAGTTTTTGTAATTGTCCCTTTTGTCTGAAAGCCGTAAATTAAAAAATCAACAAATGTAGAGACAAAGAGAGAAAAATTAAATTTCATTTCCATTGAACAACTTTATGCGGACGTTTAAAAGGATTAATGTTGGTGCAGTCATTTTTTTCCAATACTTTATTTTGAGCGGTACGCTTTCAAAAATCTTTTATTGTCTAATTACGGTGCGAACATTTTCGTGTACTCTTCTTAACTTGAGCTGTGTCATATTATTATAACATTTATATTTGGTTTGGCTTTTACATAAGCAATATACACTTATACAATTTAAACTTTGACTAACGGATTTATTAACAGATGTAGATTAAACTAAAACAAGTAAACCTGAAAACGCTTCAATTTTTTGGTATTGCGAATTGAATCTGTTAGGTTCATTTCTGTCTGTTTTCTATACTAATGATAGCCAAATTCCTCAGTCAATTATCACAAAGTTTCAAAATTCCCACATGAAAAGAATGCTTTAATTGTGCTGACTGGTGTCTTATACATTATTTACCCAAATATAGCACAACTTAAATTAAATTAATATACAGTAATATCCCTTTCTCTTATATTAGTTTTAATTAGTATAATTTAATCATTGGCTACTGGACAAATGGACAGACCAAGACAAAACTTAGTACATATAAATCTCATAATTTAAAGCCTTTTGAAATAAATTCTAAATCGTGTCAATGCTACGAAAACATTTTTTTCCTTAAAATGGCATAACTCTGTCTCACATAAGATTTTAACTAATAGATAAATCTGATAAATTACTTGGCAAATAAAAAATGTAATAACCAGCAACTAATACTGTGGAAAACGGTCACCACACTCCCGCTACAAAGTGTGGATATATTTCTTGTAGTACATATAACGAAAATTTTCTATTTTAACCAGGGCCGCAGTGAGTTTCATGACGAGAGATTGTACCGTTTTTTCTACGTCGCAAATGGTTTAACTAGGATATTAAGCCCCCAGGGAAAAATTATGTAAAAATTATAAAATTGGCGGCTTCGACCCTTACAGTTACATCAAATTTTACTATGATATAACATTTGAAGCCTCATTTTGTGCCCCTGTACCTTGGAACCGGGGCCAGATTTACCTCACTGCTCCACATTGTTACGACTTGGACCGGTGCACCGTACACAAGGGTTTAACTTTAATTTGGTTGCTGTATTCTGTAGCTAAAGATTCTGTTATGTTGCCTCTCCTGCAACATTTTTGTAATGGCTACATCTTTGTTAGCAAACGAAGGTTATGGAGATTGGCAGCATATAATACAAATCCTAAAAAATCATGGACCTACAAAAAACATTTAAAAGCCAAAAGTCCTGTCTTGAATTGAGTGTTCGTTTCAAACTTCGCAAACAATTGATGCTACTTCTCAAAGATCTGAAATACAGAAAACCATCATTGGACGCTGTTTTTCAAGGTGTATTTTCTATCGTCAGACATATGCGATACCTGCTTTGCATTTAGGGATAGCAAAATAATGTATATGAAAATGATCAGTGGCATCACTAGGGTTGGTGTCACCCAGTGCGGTAGCTCATGGTGTAACCGCTTCACGACTTACCCTATAGACCTCATCCGAGCCTGCCAGTGCCAAATAACGGGAACATACAGAATTTTACATTTTGGTGTCAACTTTTAGCTGAATTTGATAGAGGAGCATGTAAGAAGTGCTTTAAATAAACAACATAAAAATCACAAATTTGAATAAGACCATTCAAAAGGACGTCATTAAATCAATTGCTAATAATATAAAAAGTCATATATCAGAGGAAGTGTAAAAAAATCAAATCATTACTAATTATTTAGACTGAAAACCTGACCTAAATAAAACAGAACACGTGACCTTCGTTAAATGGAATGTGTCAATTGAACAAGAAGACATTGGCACGCATGAAAATTTTTGGGACTTTCTTTCGATTGAAAGATTGTCTTTGAACAACATAAGAGGCCAAAGATATGATAGTGAAAACATGAGGGGTCAAGGATATGATAGTAAAAACATGAGGGGTCAAGGGTATGATGATGAAAACATGAGAGGCCAAGAATATGATGATGAGGCGAACATGAAAGGAGACCACGTAAGGGTGCAAGTAAATATTAGAGACATCAACTCTGGTGCATTTTTATATCATGTGTTACCCACTCACTTAACCTTGTTAAAAATGATTATGATATGGTCAAATCATTATTAGAAGGAGCCAACTTCTTTGATATTGTCTAAAGATGGTACTTATTAAAGCAATTTCTCTTGGGAATTGCGTTTATACATTTGAAATGTCTGTGCACTGTTCGATCTTGCACATTTGAACTCCTGAACCATACCAGATAGAGGGTTCGGGTCTTTTGCAAATAGGAGTGTCTACTGGTAGTCGAGTACCAATAGCAGGGCCCTGCGGCTGCGGCTACTAGTAGTCAGTTATTTATAGCATCCAATGGGATTAAAGGGACACTTAATAGCTACTGATATAACCTTTTAAAATTCACAAAATATACCGAACTTCCTTGGTCTCGTGATTGAGGGTTGGACTGGTGAACTGAATGTTGAAGAACAGGCATGGGTTCGATTTTCGGTTGAGCCTAATGTTTTTTTTCTTTTTAGTTTTAGTGTCAGGGTTAGGGCTAGTTGTCTATTCTTTACATTAAAATAAAATAAAAACAAATATAGGGACTAAAACTAATTAAATCAATTTAACATTCTTGTAATTACAATTGGGGCTTTTAGTTTTAGGGTCAGGGTTAGGTTTAGTTGCCTTTTTTTACATTAAAACATTACATCAAACTCAGAATATCACCTAGTAGTAGTTTTATTAACAATTAATAATAGCGAACTACCAATAGCCGACAACAGGAAATGGCTATTGGTAGTCGACTACCAACAGCCGCAGCCTTTGCAAATATGCTAAGGAGGTCCCAAGGATGTGCAACGGACAAAAAAATACCGAAAAGGTTTACTGGATTTCCTGGAAAATAAAAAAAAACGAAAAATATCAGTATTTTTTCCATTTCTCGTCAACCATAACATCTATCGGGTTGAAAAAAAACGCCAAAGAATAGCTAATAATATTTAAAGCAACGGAGTGATTATTCGGAGATAACTCCATATAACGACATTATAGACATGCATGTGCAGCACTGGTGCTCCGCGAGGTACTTGCAAGTGCTCCGCGAAATTATGAGTTAAGTTCGGATCATAATGTTAAAAAAGTATTATTAATTCCCAATTCATTTTTGGTTTTTACAGTAATACCCCATAATGGACAAATTTCTTATCAAACGAAAAGCGATTGATTCGGAAGAACAAAATACTAAAAATGGACCGAGTACAAGTGGAAGCGGTAGTAATGCTCTTGCTGCACATATTGTGTCTGATACAAACGGTAGAATTAAAAGAAGAAAAATTAATCGACAGTATTCTGAAGAATAGTTAAGTTTTGGATTTACATACATTTGTGAGAAAGAATATCACATTCCACAATGTATTGTATGTGGAGGAAAAATTATCCAACAGCACGATGGTTCCTACCAAGTTGAAACGTCACTTTTCTACAAATCACGCCAACCTTGCTACAAAAACTAAAGATTATTTCAAACGATTGTTAGATACGCAAGCTAAACAAGTAAAATATTTTGAAAAAACTCTGAAAATTTCCGATAAGGCACAATTGGCGTCATATAAGGTTGCTGAAATGATTGCTGTTCAGTTAAAACCACATACTATAGCAGAGTCTTTAATTATACCTGCATGTTGTGAAATGGTTAAAATTATGTTTGGCGATGAAGCAACAAAGGAAATAATGAAAATTCCTCGTTCAAATGATACAATAAAAAATAGAATTAAAAATATGTCGGATGATATTGAGAAAACAGTTGCCGATAAGTTTTCCAAACGGCATTTTGCTCTGCAAATTGACGAGTCCACTTACATAAGTGGAAAAGCTCATATACTAGGGTTCGTTCGTTTCATTCATGAAAACGAAATAGTGAATCAATTTCTATGCTGTCTTGAGCTTACCGAACGTTCGACAGGACAAGATGTCTTTGATTCTATTTCTTCCTATTTCGAACAATTCAAAATATCATGGGAGTTGTGTGTGGGAATTTGTACGGACGGTGCTCCATCAATGGTAGGCTCATTAAAAGGGTTTGTGACTCTCGCCAAGAAAAGAAACGCCAATATTATATCTACTCACTGTTTTTTGCACAGAGAATCTCTGGTGTCCAAAACATTACCAGTAGCATTAAAACCTGTGCTAGACAAAGTTGTAAATATGGTAAACTTCATAAAATCGAGACCTTTGAAAATACGCGTCTTTAAAAATCTTTGCATCTCTATGGAAGCCAAGTACGAATCTTTGCTTTTGCATTCTGAAGTGAGATGGTTTATCCAGAGGAAAAGTGTTACGTCGTTTCTTAGAACTGAAGGATGAATTGATGACCTTTTTCCAAAATGAAAATATGGATGATTTTGTGGAATATCTTCAAAATGACATTTGGTGTGCTAAATTGGCATATTTAGCTGATATTTTTGATTATTTAAATTGTGTTAATACCAGCCTTCAAGGAAGAATAGAAAATTTTTTTAACATCGACCGACAAATTGACAGCCTTTCGGAAAAAAGTTATTTTTTGGAAAAATCGTTTGTTGGAGAAAAAGAAAGTAGATATCTTTCCTTCTCTTAATGATAACACTACCGACGAAATTATTTCAGCAGTAACAGAGCATTTAACTTTATTAGAAGAAAAGATTGAATTTTATTTTCCATCAATAAACGTAGAAACATATGACTGGATACGTAATCCCTTTGCCACGGTTGATACATCAAATAGTAAGTTGTCATACCAAGAAGAAGAAGAATTAATCAACCTATCATCGGATCGGACACTTAAAATAAAATTTTCCGAAATGGTTCGGGAGGAATTTTGGATCTTTGTGCAACAAGAATACTCAGCTCTCTCCATGAAGGCACTTAAAATCTTGTTGCAATTTTCAACATCATATTTGTGTGAATTCGGTTTCTCGATAGTCACCAACATAAAAACTAAAAAACGAGCAACACTTACTAATTTGGATGAAGAATTGAGGGTAGCTATTTCTAAAATTAGGCCTAATATCACTGAAATTTGTAAAAACCGTCAAGCTCAGGTTTCACATTAAATCTTTTTATTTTTCTGAATTAAATTTTGCTCAATGTTATTTTTTTACTTATTAAATTTATGTTTATTAAACATTTGTTTGTCATGTTATAATTTTAAACTCTTATGTTATATGTTTTATTTTCAATAAAAGTCGTACGTATGTGTATTTGATTGTTTTTTTTACTCCTTGATTTTGGTGCTCCCCAAATTTTTGTCATGATCAAAAGTGCTCCCCGACTTCAAAAGGTTAAGAACCACTGTTATAGACAGATATTTCTCATGCTTCTTAGCGATACGCGCAGATGTTTTTTGGCTGGTCACGTGACTACTTGCTGATTTAATATAAGATTTTAAAAATTCCAACCAGTGCAGTAATCTTCAACAGCAAGCTGGGAGATTGGTTCAAGACCACTGCTGGTGTCAGACGAGGATGCTTACTTTCCCCCCATCCTCTTCAACCTCTTCCTTGAAAGGATTATGACAGATGTGCTAGAAGATCATGTCGGAACAGTCAGCATCGGAGGGAGTATTATAACCAACCTACGCTTCGCTGATGACATAGACGGCCTAGCTGGTAGCGAGGACGAACTAAAATAATTCCTTGCAAAGCTAGAGAAAACACCAAATGCGTACGGCATGGAAATCAATGCAGAAAAGACCAAGGTCATGGCAAATAGAAAATTCACAAATAAGATTCGGATAAACGGGGAAAAACTCGAAGAGGTCTCCACCTTCAAATATCTAAGGGCCACAATATCCGACGAAGGCTCAAAGCCAGAAATTCTTGCCACAGTAGCCAAAACAATGGCAGCATTGAGTAAACTAAAGCACATCTGACAAAGCAAGAAACTCTCCATGAGATCATAGATCCGACTAATGCGCTCTCTGGCGATGTCGGTCTTCTTGTATGGTTGTGAGGCTCAGACGCTCACTGCAGACCTCCAAAGAAGAATCAATGCGCTAGAGATGAGATGTTTCAGAAAGATATTGAACATCTCCTACTCAGCGCATATCACAAACGAAGCGGTCCACAACACAATAAGTACTGTCATTGGCCCCAACGAGGACCTTCTCACCTCAATTAAGAAGAGAAAACTACGATGGTACGGACACGTGACAAGAACTGGAGGTCTCGCAAAGACTATATTACAAGGCACAGTCCAGGGAGGAAGGAAAAGTGGCAGACAAAAGGAGATGTGGGAAGACGATATCAAAGAGTGGAACGGCCTGTCATTCAGCGACTCTCAAAAGGCAGCACAGGACCAGGACAAATGGCGTGAGATAGTGAGCAGTTCACAATGGTGCCCTAACGATCCAACGACGGGTTAAGGGATAGTTCAAGTTCAAGTTTAAAAATTCTTTAAATCGTGAGCCTCTGTGGTCTCATGGTTAGTGCATTTGATTCTTGAACTATAAGTGTCAGATGGTGATTCAAGTTTCGATTGAGACTCCTTTGTTGTTGTTTTTTTCTTTCTTTCAAATTTCTTTTTCAATTACTTTCAATGATCTTTAATTTATAGTTATGAGGTTAGGATTAGGGATTAGTATTAGTTAGTAGTATGCTTAAGGACCAGACCATAAATGAAGTCACGCACCTAGGGGGGAGGAGGGTCACACTTTTGTGACGATGCGTGACGGGGCTGGAGGGAGGTTGAAGAGATGTGACGTCACATCAAAAGGGTAACTTTAAATAAAACTTCCACTGAAATATTTGGTCACTTACAATTTATTTAATGACATTTTTTTTTAATCACTGCTTCTCAAAGTGCGGTCGGTAGGCCATCAGACGCTGATTGGCGTAAGTTATCAAGACATGAAAATTAAATCTAATTATAATCCTTAAGTTTGAGAACCCACAAGATTAAGTATGAAATTGTTACCCTGCGTCGTTTGATGTTGACATCAAAGCATTTGTGATGTAACCGCAGCTCCGTTTGGTTCTCTCACGGCAGGAGTCGGCGAACTATTTTGCCGGTACGCCAAAATATAAAAGTTTATGTGTGCGTTTACCCCCCCCCCACACTTTTAGACTCGATGTTCTGCTCACATGACCCGGGGTTTGGGGTGTCGTTAGCCCCCCCCCCTTCCCCAAAAATGCAACTGGTGAGTTTTACAAGCATGACAAGTGTCTAAAAAGAATCTGAATAGGATTATGTGTAGATATTTTTAGTCAAAACGAAACAAAATATCCATTGTTGTTTCTTTTTTTTTGTTGTTGTTGTTTTTTTTTGTTGTTTTTTTTTGTTTGTTTGTTTGTTTGTTGTTTTTTTTTGGGGTGGGGGGGGGGTAATCTATTTGATAGAATTATAAACGTTTCAAGTTTGATATAATTGTTCGATTGGTTTTTGGTCAAACGCCCCTAGGCCTTTCTAGATATAATGATAAATGTGCCCATTTAAAATTAGTCAAAACATTTATTAACTTTATTGACGGCATCAAATTCTTGACATCGCGATTCGAGAGGAGCACAAAACAACTTTTCTTCTTAGCTCATTTTTAAGGCATTATCATTAATTTTAAATATCACAGAAAGGAAACTTGATTCAGTCAAGTCATGAGGATTGAGATTATTGTCACTCGTGTCAATATAAATGAAAGTAGGGTGGATTTAGGTGTCTTCGTAAAGTACGTAGGTAAGAAATCTATAAAGTTGTCAACAAAATTTTAAGGCATTTTCTGGAAGGAACCGGTTCAATAGTGGGCATATGTTCCAAGCGTACATGTACACATGACGTTTTTTAATTTATCTAGTGGATTGTAGTGGATGTTATATGTCCCAAATGAGTCTGCATTACCCCCAAGAATTCCCTTTTGACTCCCAGATGAGGTCATTTACCCCTGTTCGCCGACCCGTCAGTCAATTGGGGGATTTTTTTTTAAAATAAATATTATTATTAAACTAGGTTGCGCTGAGGCGCCTGGGCCTACGGCGCCCACTTTTTTCAAATGCCCAACTAACTTATCCTTGTTTGATAAATACTTAATATTGAACTTAATTAAATGTACACAAAGTATTTTATAATAGGGGTTGTAGGGCACATACGGCGCTCACTGCAGCTGTTGGGCGCCTATGGCGCCTACTTTGTTTTGGTCAAAAGTCCAAGTAGCTTATCCTTGTTTGATAAATACGAAATATTAAACTTGCTGAAATGTACACAAAGTATTTCACAATTATAAATCCTCAAATCTTATTTTTACATCGTTCCCTTTTCAAAAATTAAAATATAAGCTGATACATCTATATGTATTTTATCCAGTCGTTCGATCAAGCTTTCTCCTTTTATTGGTGAGGGTAGGAGTCAATAATATCGTCCATCCCTGGGTCAGAGCCGTCTTTACACCATTCTGGACCCCAGGCAATGAAATAGTGTTGGGCCTCTGGGCAAAGAAAGAGTGGTTGCCCGCAGGAATAAAAAATAAATATACATCATATATATATATAAAAACATATTCCCGTGGGGCCCCTATGCTCGTGGGCCCCCGGGCAAATGCACAATGGGCCTATGAGTTAAGACGGTCCTGCCCTGGGTGGCATAAACACTATAGCTTAGCAACTGTGTTTATACTTTTTGCATAACTTAAACTAAACCAGCAGGGTAAATTTTAAGCTCAAACCTTGCGTTTCGAAATGTTTCTTTAAAACAAATAAACCCCATACACACCTGACATAAACATTAATCTCTATATATTAAATGGGAAAGGTTCTTAAACAGGTTTCGTTCCATATATATAAGATACTGGGGGCCTGGGCCCAAAATGTAGTTTTTTTTCTTTATATGAGCTATATAAAAATAAAAAATAAAAATTCTCATATTTCCCGTGTAGGTAGAAGCATGAAACTTTCGGTGGTTGTTAAGTAACATTCGGCGATGGTAACAGGTAAAAGAATTATATAAATTATCACTTACTGGGGGCCGGGGGCCCAAATGTAGTGGGGGTTTTTCGTATATTTAAAACTGACTCAACACTAATTCTCCAACTTCCCGTGAAGGTAGAAGCATGAAACTTTGGGAACTTGCCGAATACACTATTATGACGATAATTGGTGAAAAGGAATGTAAACATTTCCACTCATGGGTAGCCGGGGGCCCCAAAACTATTTTTTTCCTTATATGGGCTATATAAAACTGAATCAACACCAATTCCTCATATTCCCGTGTAGATAGAAGCATGAAAATTTGGAAATTCGTTGATTACCCTCCCGCAATTGTCGGAAAAAATATATAAAATTATCACTAACTGGGGTGGGGGGCGGGCGGGGACCCAAACGAAGTTTTTTTCTTAAATGAGCTATGTAAATCAGGCTCATCATTAAATCTCCAATTTCCTGTGTAGGTAGAAGCATGAAACTTTGGGAAGTTGTTATGTACCCTCCCAAAATGGTAACTGGCGAAACATTAATAAAAAATTATCACTCACTGGGTGGTCAGAGGCCTGAATGTAGTGTTTTTTTTCTCCATATATTAAACTGAGTCATCAATAATTCTCCAAATAACCGTGTAAGTAGAATAATGAAACTTTGGGAAGTTTTTGAGTACCCTCTCGCGATGGTAACATGCGAAAAAAAAATATATCACTCACTAGGGGGCCTTGGGCCCAAATGTAGGTTTTTTCCTAATATGAGCATATATAAAACAGACTCATCATTAAATATCCAATTTCCCGTGTACGCAGGAGCATGAAACTTTGGGAAGTTTTTGAGTACTCTTCCGCAATGATAACATACGAAAAAAATTAAATTATCAGCTCGATAGGATGCAAATAAACAGTTGTGTACGCTTCTACAGAAAACCTTATTTTAAAGCCGGGTACTTGCCCCTAGTTTTATAATAAATGACTACTCCTTGTGTTATTAGTATTGGGGCTAGAACTAATGAAATCAATTTAACATTCTTATAGTTTGAAATCAATTAGAGCTGACAAGACTAAGAACAACTAATTATTTTGATTTTTTTTTAAATAAGCTATGATAGCTACATATATGGGGCCGTCCATAAAGTACGTCACGCTCCAAGGGGAGGGGAGTGGAGGGGGTGTAAGAAAGTGTGACAGTTTGTGGCGGGGGGGGGCGGCCATGTGTGATGTCACACATTATTCATTATTATTCTTTTTTATAATTTTTTTAAAATAATTTCTTTTTAATTTTTTTTAAAATTAGAATTTATAGAGCTTTAAAAATAATTTTCAAAACTTTTTTGAAAATTTGAATTTGTTTTATGTCAAAATAGCATGAAATGCATATCTCTTGAATGGAGTTTTCAAAGTAAAGCCGTATGATCTTTATTGTCCATCTTTGAAGACTAGCTTACTTTATCGAATTTGCAAAGTATGTCACTTATATTTTGCCTCACAAACAATCTTGAAGAAACATGCAGGACAACACAGAGCTCGGGATCGGAGAATGTGCCCACCCAAACTGTTCAAGAATCAACTCAGATAAGCCGCATCCGTTCTTTGAGAATCGCTTCTAGAAGGCAAAGAGAACCCATGGCAGTTATTGCCAGAAGAGAAAATGCACATACAGAGGCTGTTGAGTGGCTAGATGAGGACGAGTAGATCTGTCTGCAACTATCCTTCCAGGAAACGATGATGGTGAAAGATTGATGCCAGTCATAACTATGGATGAACACTTCACTTCACCATAGTAAGATGATGTCCAGTGAATATTTTTTAATTAAACATAATTCACAGGAACATAATAAACAGATTCAATATAGCACAAGAGTTGGTCACATAATTTGTCAATCTATTCTTTTTTTTTAGTCAAATTGTTTTGTTTCCTTTTTATTATTTAATCACTGGGTGAGGTCAAGTTTCGCTAATCTGCTTCTTATCCTGTGTCAATAGATTGCATAATCGGAAGATTTTCTAAAACTTGACCTCACCCATTGTAAATGAAAAGGTAGCAGATAAATGTTGTGTATTATACAATTGTCAAGTCTAATTTTTGCAATTTTTATTTTCAAATTCGATCTAGATTGAGTTACTGTTTCCTTGAATAACTATGACAACTGTTGACAATTAACTATTCTACTATTAAAGTTATTTTAATAATTCAAAAATTTGAATCTGGTACATCCCTAATTTTAAGTGGAAATTTTATATTTTAATACAGTTTAATAGTGAAGTGTATTTTAAGTATTAAATTAAATGCATGTATTTTAATTAGGTGTTAATTTTATTTAAAAAATTGTAAGTGTGACGTACTTTGGAGGGGCTCCAGAGATTTGTGACAGTTTGTGACGGGCGGGGGGCGTAAAAATAGCGTGACGTACTTTATGGACGGCCCCTATACTAGATTAGAACGAGGTAAAAATGCGGAGATTTTATTTGGTTTTTTTAAAAGAAATCTCCGTATAACGCCGGGTGTTATTGGGAGATATCTTATCTTATCTATACAGACGCTCCTTCTATGCAGAGGATAATTGCGTCCACAGACCATGATGGATGATCTGTTGGCAAGTGATGCAGCGTTCACGGGCCACGGTTTTGTGGGTTCCACGCAATGCCCAGCCGCCTAACTAGTGTTAGGTACCCATTCGGAGCTGGGTGACTCAGGGACGCCCTAGGCCCTGGGAGCAAATCCATGCCTTCACGTGGATTCGAACCCGTGACCATCGGTACGCCAGTCGAGCGCGCTGCCACTCGACCACCGCGTCCCCCGTATATCTCCGTATAACGCCAGACGTTATTGGAAGATATCTCCGTATAACACCGGACGTTATTGGGAGATATCTCCGTATAACACCGGACGTTATTGGGAGATATCTCCGTATAACGCCTCCCTTACAGCAATGTTGGAGAAGGAATTTTTAAAAAATCTCTTTTCATTCGACCCCCGTAATTTTAGCAGCTATTTGTAGAAAGCAATTGTTTTGTTTAGTTTCAGAATTATTGATTTTAATGTCATCTAGAACAGTGCTTCTCAAAGTGGTGGTCCGCGGACGGTGCCGGTCCGTGTGCCATTCGCTGCCGGTCCGCAAAAATAATCAAGAAAGGACTGAATATATTTAATATAATTATAATCCCTTATTTTCAACCATTAATACCAACGCTATAGAATATGTCAATTTTTCGGCTATAAGCACATAAAATGAAAAAATAAATAACATTTCGCTACCATGTCAGTACAGTGAAAATAGTGCACCGGTCCCTGGTGCAATGGAAAAATTCCTGGCGGTCCATCGTACTAAAAAGTTTGATAAGCACTGATCTAGATTGATAGTTAATGGGGTTTTCCCGCTTTGTGGATGCTTATGTTAGATTGTTGCGCGGTGCGCATTATATTATTTATATTGACACATTCTTGGTGTGACGTAGCGTGAGGGGATATGACGTCTTATTGTGTTTTGTTTCAGAATTAATTATTTGAATCGAATTTTAATGTAATCTAGAATGATTTCCCTTGAATAAAAAAAATCGGAAATTCTTTGTTGGAAATTGCATTTTTGTGACGTCATATTGGAGGGGGGGGTAACTTTTGTAACGACGCGTGACGAGGAATCGGCCAAAATCGGACAAAATCATTTATGGACGGCCCTAAAAATTTCACCAGGGCTGGTCTTAGAAATTGCGGGGCCCTATGCATCTTAGTATGCGAAACGGATTGCGCGGGGCATAGTTTGGGTACGGATAAGGAATCAATAAGGATAACAAGTGAAAACTAAGATTGGCGGGGCCTATGAAGCGCAAGGCCAACTGCGGCCGCATAGGTTGCAGTGGCCTAAAACCCGCCTAGGCTTTGACGCCCCCCCCCCTAAAAGCCGTATTTTCTAATTGAAAATTAGCATGTTGCAAATCACTTTTTAAATCCCTTATATAAACTTCACCGTCTTGTCATGATCTCTTGGTCGGTCGAGTGGTCAAACTAGTGAAAAATGACCCACTTTCCGTGATCCTATCGAGCTAAAATTGTGTCATCTTACAATTCATTGTATCAAAATTTCAGATCGATCGAATGCACCGTAATTAATAAATGTTTTAGTTTATCTCTATGTAGCATGTGGAGCGTCTGCTATAGTTGACCTCTACGGGTCACTGGAGTTTCACTCCAGCCCTTGAGTTGTCACCGGGGTCTGTCACTCGTTGCGTGTTATATTGAACATAATTAAAACTTTTAGTTATGTCTCACCGTCGAGAAGGGGTGACCTCTACGGGGCTCGACAGACGAGTAGGGTCACGGACGGCGAACCTGGCCGCGACCTAAAACCGACAACTCCTGGCAAGCAATGCAATGTCCGATGTGTTCGACGTTAGGTGCTATTCACATATGATTACATTCGCTTTACGGATCTTAGGCAAAGTATTTAGATGCAACGCCAATGATGAAAACCAAAGTACCCGTTGAGGGTCGGGTAAATCCGAAGCGACTATTTCGCCCCCCCCCCTCAGTTTACTAGCAACGCTATTGAGCGGTGCCGGTTTAGGGCCAGGAGCGCCAGTACGGATTAGCAAAAGGTACCGCGAAGAACGTGGCGGACGCCAGCTCTGAGGAAACCTTCCAGCGGGGGTTACATCCTAGTTAGATCTTCGATGATCCCCCGCTCTGAGGCGGTCCTAACCATGGAGACCCGTATGCTTTGCCGGGGTGGCGCCAAAGTGGTAGCGGGTCGTAGTAGAGAATTCCACCCCTCCTTGTGAGGCCAATTTTGTGGGAGGCATTTTCGACTTTATGTCCTGGATGCCCATGTGGGCGCTTCAGAAGCGACCGCTTCCGAAGGGGGGGGGGTTTCTCAGCTGTTATATCCCTTTGGGGGCCAGATAGCTGAGAGGGTCTTCCAAAAAGACCCATAAAGAGCATAAAGGCTCGGGGCTTTTTATTTTCTTCCACATGTAGGATCATTAGGTATGTCATACACAGTCCGACCTCACTAAGTCGAACTTCCCTAAGTAGAAAACCTCCCTATTTCGAATTAATTGTTAGGTCCCAGCCAAATTCCATAAGACTAATGTATTTTAGATCTCATTAACTCGAAGATTTTTGGCTTCCAACATCCATAAGTCATCATTTTAAGGCGTTTGGGTAAAAGGAAAAATCTTACTCCCCCCATCGCACTGTGGATGAAGTCAAGTGTGAGGGGAGGGGCTTTCTTAGTCACACTTAGTGGGGTGAGTATTTCAAAGCTGTCGGCTTCCTTTCATTTCATATGAAACATCAGACACCGCCTCTCCTTCCTATCAAGCCTTCTCGCTGGTATTGCCCCCACACCCAATTTCAACATTGTCCTTGATTAATCTGCTCCCATTTTCCCTAACTCGAAAACTCAGAAAGTCGAATTTTTTTCCAGTCCTTTTGAGTTTGACTTAGAGGTCCGACTGTGTAAGGGATTTATAGTTAAAACCTTTCTTTTTACTTTTATTTTTTTTATAAATGTTTTCGTTGGGGTTTGAACCCAGGACCTTCCGCGTGTAAGGCGGACGTGATAACCACTTAACTAAGAATAACATGTTATTCTGTGAAGGAACAACGCAAGAACCATTGGTTTAGAGACATGACCCTCTATGGGGCCATCCATATATTGCGTACTCAAGGAGGGGGAGGGGGGTCTTAAATTTACAGCATTTTGCGTATGCATGCGTACGGAGGGCGGAGGGGGGGGGTCTCGACTGAATGTGTACGTACGCACAACAAATTTAGTTTGCATAATACTAAGCCTAGTAACGTAAACGACATTCGAGACCGACTGAGTCAAGACTGATATGCAATAATGTTTTATAATTTATTGCAAACGAAATTTTGAACTTTTAATTACTTGGAAGTAATTAACATTTGATTCAGACCAAACGTTTACACATCATTAAAATATATCCGTCGGGTTTATATTTATTACATTTCTTGAAATTAGATGAAGTTTCTTTTTCGCCCACCGGTGCCTTTAGGTGTTTGGCTAAAATGATTAGGGTTTACAAATGGCGAGTAAGAAAATGAGTGAATTGAATTAGTTAAGCCTGAGAAGCGCCCGTCCCACGTTTTTCGTCATATTACATCATAGTACTTGAGCATATAAGTTTGAAATTTCTAGCAATCCAGAAAAAGATTTTTCCTTTACATTCTGTGAAAAAAAAATAATTTTCTTCTTTTTAGTCCGCTTATAAAAACGTGGTTTTTATAAATCTTCTTTTTTAAAACTTTTATTTGTTTTATTCTTTTTAGTCTAAGGGGCGATCCATATATTACGTACGCAAGGAGGGGGAGGGGGTCTTAAATTTACAGCATTTTGCGTATGCATGCGTACGGAGGGCGGAAGGGGGGGTCTCGACTGAATGTGTACGTACGCACAACAAATTTATTTTGCATAATACTAAGCATAGTAACGTAAATCGCTCTGGCCGCAAACGGCATTCGAGACCGACTGAGTCAAGACTGATATGCAATAATGGTATATAATTTATTGCAAACGAAATTGTGAACTTTTAATTGCTTGGAAGTAATTAACATTTGATTCAGACCAAACGTTTACACATCATTAAAATATATTCGTCGGGTTTATATTTACATTTCTTGAAATTAGATGAAGTTTCTTTTTCGCCCACCGGTGCCTTAGCCGTTATAAACACAAAACGCGACGGCGATTTCACGCACCTAGGGGAAAGGGGGAGAGGGGAAAAGTCTGGTCACCGATTCGCTTGACCGAGCTCAGAGTGACACGTAAAATGTAAACAAAAGCGCCCGTCGCTTCGTTGGGTCGCCTCAATGCGTCAGCTCAAAATTTCACGTGGCAAAAAAACAATAATAAACCGTGAATTTAAATTACATACCTCATATAAGGATAAACTAAAAATGCATTAATTTAATTACGGTACGTTCGATCGATCTGAAATTTTGATACGATGCATTGTTAGGTTAGATGGGTCCGTGTGCCAAATTTCAGTTCGATCGGATCATGGGAAGTGGTTCATTTTTGACTTCTGTTTTTCCGCCCGCCGAGCCCAAGACAGAGAGAGATGATGAGAGAGACGGCCGCGAAGTTAATATAAGGGATTTAAAAAGGTGTAAACAGTTAACAACCCCGCTACGTCCTACCGTCCTACGCCGGACGAGAAAAGAATCATGACCTAAATAATGCTATTCGTGTTTTTATCAAATTTTGTACCTTTTTTATGGATTTAAATGATGAAGAAAAGTAAGTCAAAGCATAATCTAAGCTTGAAGCATGTTTAATTTAATTAAAATTTACTTTTAATTTAGTTTATTTGTGATTTAGTGTAGAAGTTATCGACAATTAATGCCATGATTCTTACTTCCACGCCAAACGACGATCAAGGGTTATTTTAAATTTCTTTGTATTTAATTTACAATAACGAAGGAATTAATGAAATGTACTTCTAGTTTTATTAAATCTTCAATTATTTTAAGATATTTTGTTTAAATAAATGCTATTTGTCTACGATTAGCGATAAATCATTAAACTTTCAGTGTGCTATCGATTCGATAATAAACTTAGCTCTGGGTCAAAGCATTATTTAGCTGGGGGTGATAAGGATGATGTTACTATAGTCTAAGTCAGGGGTTCCCAACCCCGTGCCCGCGGGCACCATGGCGCTCACGGAACTATTCGAATGTGCCCGCCACTATTGACAGAGACATAATTTTATAATAAACATTAATTAAAAATGTGAATTATTTTATTTATTTGTTAGGGTTTAAATTGTTATGAGTGCCTAGGTTTATTAAATACGTTCGTATGTTTGCGATATTCTTGTATGTATGAGTATGAGTGGTTCCTTTGCTGATAGTACTTGTCGCAACTTTTCCAACGGCGAGCCAGACTGCACTCTTCACGCTAGCCTGGAACGGGGAGTGCTATTTGCACATCACTCCTTGTACACGCAGGAAAGACAAGGGGCGAGGATATTTATAATAAATGCACATTCAGAACATACTCCAAGTCAATAAATAAGCCTTTGCACAAGCTGTCTGCGAAATAGACTTGATCATTTCTGTGACCCGAACGCGTCATAAGCCATTCGATCATATCTATTTTTAGGCTCTTCGTTGTCAGTAAGGTCAAACTTTCTCAAACATGGCTAGCAACAGTGTGTTTAATAGTGTTATAGTGCTATCTGAAAACGATGTTCCAGGTGCTATTTTGGACAAAAAAGATATTTCTTCTCACTCAGTTTTGCAGCCGAAAAAAGTTATTAAAATGTCGAAGACTTAAAACTTTAATAAATATGCCGTAACATAATATTTTAAATTATTTAAAGATGAGTGTAAGCGTTCGTTCGATAGTCGTAACTACGGCACGGTAAACACTAGCCCTAGCGTAGTCAATTATTAACATATATGTATTTTAATATTGTTTTCCTTGGCCCTTGCCTTATAAAAATATATGCCTTTAGTAATAAACTTACACTAAGATTATGACTTTAATTATAATTACATCATAGTATGAAAGAATAAACTTCATGGACGAACGAGCAACTAGAACTAGTTACTACTAACTTATTACTAGAGCCAGAGCCTCAGTCAGAGCAGATGCAGAGTCACTAATTCATTTACATAATTCATGCTCGCAAGGACGTTCCATATAATATTACATAATATAACCATCTATTGATGTTTTAATTTAAATAAATAAGCCTAGGCCTAAACATTTATTTAAGATGAGTGAAAGTGTAAGCGGTCGTTCCGGCCGTCGCCACTAGTACTAGTCACTAGTCCTAACAAACTTATATTTAATATAAATTGTTTTCATTGGTTCATATAAATTATATATGCCTTAGTATTTATTAGTAATAAACTTACACTAAGATTATGATTTTAATTATAATTACATCATACGTTTTAGAAGTAAATAGTATTTGAATGTATAAAATTCTCGGACGAATGAGCGAATGAACTAAAAATAAAAAAGTATAGTCTGTATATTAGTATATTTACATATTAATATTAAATTCACTCTCGCAAGGAAGCTCTATTTCGCATTATTATAATATATCAAATAATATGAACTTATATTTTTCTTTAAAATTCTATAAAATCAAGCTTTTGAACAAGTTTTATATAATTTCAATGAGCGCATTTCCTCTAATAGTTATGAATAAATATTAACTACTTGACCTTACGGCACCTCAGGCGGTGACCTAGTTATAGATCGAGTCTATTATTAGACTTCCGGTAAATAATGACCAAGCCTATGGTAGGTAAAAACAAAGGATTTATTGCCCTCTGCATGAAGGGTGAATCATTGTCAAACTTTATTTCCTACCACTGTATTGTCCACCAGGAAGCTCTCTGTTGTAAAATATTGCCATTTGAACACGTTATGAAAATAGTTACAAAAGTAATAAATTTTATTGGAGCAGCTCCTTTGCAACATCAACTTTTCTAGGCCCTTTTAGAAAATACTGAAGATAAAGAACATGATCTTATCTGCATACTGAAGTAGATTGGATCAGTAAAGGAAAGGAAAATTATGATGAACTAGCTGACTGATTTGGGATTATGATGAGCTAGCTGATTGATTTGGGATTTCTCATAGACATCATGGGAAAATAGAATTCTTTAAATTTGGATTTGCAAGGAAAACCAAAAAAATAGCTGAAATGATACGCTCTGTAAGGTCATCTAAAGCTAAATTGGATTTGTTGATATCACATCTGCAGATATATTCTCTCGTGCATTTCCCACACATAAAGAAAATGCTAGGTAACAATGAATTAAACGGGTCATTATTTATTAAGCATCTTCAAGAGTTTAAAAAAACAGTTTGAAGAGAGATTTTTGCAGTTTACACATATCGAGCCAATTGTTTCCTTCTGTAGCAATATTTTTACTTGCCAAATAAATGCTATTGAAATGGCTGCATGTATTGCAGATTTTGTTCAAGGTAAGACAGAAGAACTAGAGTTAGAAATGTTTGACCTTAAATTATACTTTGCTAAAATCCTTACTATCAGAGGACTTTTGGAATACAGTGGACAGAGAAAAGTTCCCATTTTGAAAAAAAGCGGCATATATAATTGAATCATTTCTCGGTTCGATATATTTATGCGAATCATTGTTTTCAAATATGAACTTAATAAAAATCAAAATATATATCTCGACTCATCGATGAGCAGCTTTATGATTGTTTGCTAACAGGGTTATCGTCATACTCTCCTAATTATGAGGAACTGGCCAATGATATGCAATCCCAAAGACCATATTGCATAATGTCATTATATTTTTTTATAAAATATTTTCTTCGTTTTTGTGTTTTTTGTTTACTTTGTTTACGTTTTGTAAATATATTTCTATGTGTGAATACAATTTGAATAATAATTGTATTATTGTGAAACATTTGTGTTTATTATTTATTACTAAATTATGAATATAAGAAAATAATTATGGGAAAATGAGAAGTTATGGAAGGAGTTTGTCGATTAAAAGTAGGTGGTGCCCGCCAACTTACCGATATTTTAGAATGTGCTCTAGAGTACAAAAAGGTTGGGAACCCCTGGTCTAAGTGTATGCTATGGTGAGTTTTGAAGTAATGATTATGTTAAAAATATAATATGCATTGCCCGACAAACATTTACAGACTGGAAATGACTGATCTCCCCTTGATGTTAAACATGGTTTATGTGGTCGGGGTTGGTGTGAACTCGGCACGTGAATGTAATGTTAACAAGAGCAGACGGATAATACATATGCTTATATATAGATAAACTAAAAAGTTCAATAATTTAATAACGGTACATTCGATCGATCTGAAATGTTCATACAATACAATGCATTGTCATCCAAGATCTATCTGTGGTAAAATTTTGAGATCTCTAGGACTATCAGAAGTGGTTTAATTTTACGTTGGCAGGTTTGAAAAATTGTGGACATACAAACAGGGACGAAAGTGAGTTAATAAAAACGTGGTAAAAATAAGATTTTTTAAAACCACGTTTTTATAAGTGGACTAAAAAAGAAGAAAATAATTTGAATTAATATGACTAAAAACGTGGGGCGGGTGCTTATGAGGTTTTACATATGCAGTTCACTCATTTATAGATCTCTCTTTTGCCTTCTAAATTATAAATCTTTAATTTTTATACCAAACACCTATCTTTGTGTTGTATTTCTAAGGCTGTGGTTACACTGCACGCGAATTCGCCAATCTAGTATACGCGCGAACACGCATCTGAAATGTAATTTTTAGGGTGGTTACACTGCAAGCGTTTGCTTCAGCTGATATCGCGCGATTTTCATTGTTTGTCTTGATAACAACCTTTAACCTTCATCTTTTTCGCTATTTAAACACACATTTTGTGTGTTTATATAGACGTAACCGACTTCCGTTTTTATTCGCCAATATTTATTCATTGTTTAGCTTAACAACCACTGTTAGCGTTTAATTATTGCATTGTAATAGAATGGATAAAAAAATGTATTTACCTTATTGTTTAATGATGGATAGCCCATCATTAAAAGTACTTTTATCATTAAATGATCATCGAAATGTGTGGGTAAACCCTATTTATGAAGAAAGAGAGAAGAGTGGTGAATTCCATACATTGTTTCCAAAACTGCTGGAGTCACCAAAGAAGTTTTATGAGTATTTCAGGATGAGTCTAGAAACATATTATTATGTATTAAATCGGATAAAACCTCATATAGAAAAAAATAATAATTTTAGGAAATGTATTTCTGCAGAAGAAAGGCTGGCCTTAACGCTGAGGTGAGTTAATTTTTTTTATTATTTGAAAAGAATATTTATTTTGAAAGTTAAAAAAATTTGTTGAAGTTATTGGAATAAATTTACAAATTGTTGTGTTTATAATTATAAGTTTTTTATTACATTTTATTCACGTTAACGTTAACAGTTTTTTTTTACACATTACAATTACAACGTGCAATAGATTAAATTAGTAGGTTAATAATTATTGTAAATATTTAAATAATAATAATGGTAATATAATAATATATCCAATAGGCCTATGAATAGGTCAATCCTGTCAACGGCGGTCACAAAATCACATTCACAGCCATTTGTATTGCGGATTAATCGGTGTTCAGCCAGCCAATTATGTATTTACTTAAGGTTTTAGTTTTAGGGTCTGGGTTAGGTTTAGTTGTCTATTTTTTAAATTAAAATAGAAAAAAAAACAAATATAGCAGTTATAGTATAGCATCCAAAAATACCATAAATAATATTATTCTGGGCATGTAAATGTTTGATTTTGGGACAGCCATTGTCGCCATTAATAGTTATTAATAGTATGAGGCCTCTATTAAACTATTATATAACGTATATTTTAAAAATTAAAGCATATGTTGAGGTATATAGAATACTATTATTTCATAATTATGATTCTTAAAATGTATTTTGTTGTTGAGTTTGCCTACGCATATACAATATTAGATGATAATCAAATTAACATTTTTAATTTTTCAATTAATCTGACACAATGTAATATATTAAAATAAAATTAGTAAGGTGATATCCATACATATGAAAAATTATATGATAGTTTGCTTAGTATGTAAGTGTAATTTAATGAAAATAATAATTTACATTTACTTATCTATTTTCAGATTCCTATCTACCGGATTGGCATTTCGATCCCTTTCATTTTCATACAGAATAGCACACATGACAATTGCAAAAATTATTTATGAGACATGTGATGCTGTTTGGCAATGTTTTGTTGATGATCATATGCCATACCCTAGTAAAGAAATACTCTTACAGACTGCCAAGGACTATGAGCAGCTTTGGAATTATCCTAATTGTGTTGGGAGCATAGATGGCAAGCATGTCCGGATCAAGTGTCCCAAACTATCTGGATCAAGACATTTTAATTATAAACAATACCATTCCCTTGTTCTCCAAGCCTTGGTTGATGCCAAATATAAATTTATAAGTGTTGATTTTGGTGCATATGGCAGGGAAAGTGACAGTGGGATTTTTGCTAGATCAAATATGTATGATCAAATAGAAAGAGGTTCTTTCTCTTTCCCTCAACCAAGGGAGTTGCCTGGAAGCAATATAATTCTACCATATGTATTTATTGGAGATCAAGGATATCCTTTAAAGGAATATTTAATGCGTCCTTACACTTCTAATGGTGATACAGTAACTAGAGAAGTTAAACCAAAACTTTTTTCAATTGCAAGTTGAAAAAAACATTGAATAAATTATTGTTTGATTTTACTGTTACAAGTAGTAATGTTATGAAATATTGAAAAAAAAATTTTAAATAAACTTTAATTTTAATTAAGTATTTTTATTGTTGTTGTCTCTTTGAAGTTTTATTTAGTATTTTAAAAATATTTTTAATATTATGGGATATTTACATGATGTTATATAAAAAAGAAAATTTATAACTTAATTTAAAAAATTTATTATGCGAAATACTTTAATAGCTTTTAATTATTTGTTGGGAACAAAAGTTGTTTAAATAGTGTAACAAGTATTTCGTTGCCGTAATTTACATTATTTAACCACTTGAACTGGATGTAGCTATACAATTTAATATTTTAATAATTATTTTCAGACACAATTATCTTCTATTATAGATTTCATTAAATAAACAACATCTACACTTAAATTAATAGCTTACTTACTTGACAAATTAAGTTCCTCGGCAATCTCTATCCATAGTTTCCTCCCAACATCCCGATTGTGGTAACATTTTGTCGTTATATCCCAGAGAGGAGTGCGTTCTTGGACTAAAGAAATTAATTTTTCACTATCCATCATCAAATACCTTATTTATAATTAAAATTTAAAGAAAAACAATATAGTATGATGACTTTTTTCAATGCAATCGAAGCTACAAATCCGCCATTTTATTGCCTTTTGAAAGCAGATTCGCGCGATGCGCTGAAACGAATCAAATTATTCGCGCGTACACGGGCGTGTACTGGCGTTTTTGACTCTGCCAATGTAACCACTCACACTATGTTATTGTATTTGTTTTTCAAGATGTTTCAGATGCGCGTTCGCGCGTATACTAGATTGGCGAATTCGCGTGCAGTGTAACCACAGCCTAAATTAGATTGGGATTTTGAAGCACCCGCCCCACGTTCTTAGTCATATTAATTCAAATTATTTTCTTCTCTTTTAGTCCACTTATAAAAACGTGGGTTTTTTTTAAATCTTATTTTGACCTCTATTTATTTTATTCTTTCTAGTCCAATTATAACAACCTGGTTTTATTAAATATTTTTTTTACCTCTATTTATTTTACCAAACACCTCACCATACCAAACATGCCCGCCCAACGTTTTAACGCCACAACGATGAGGTCACAGGGTGAACTCGACACGTGAAATCTAACAACGGCTGTCGGATACAGATGCTTACATAGAGATAAATTAAAAATGCATTAATTTAGTTACGGTACAATTGATCGATCTGAAATTTTGATACACTGCATTGTCAACCAAGAATTATCTGTGGTAAAATTTTGAGCTCTCTAGGGCCATCAGAAGTGGTTTAAATTTACGTTGGCAAATTTGAAAATTTGCGGACAGACAGGAACGAAAACAATGCGGACAGACAGACAGGAACGAAAACAATGCTGACAGAAAACAGGAACTAAAGCAAGTTAATAAAAACGTAGTCAAAAAATCGAAATGTTTGTAACGCTTGAACATGCAACTCTAGAATGAATTCACTTGATAAAAATCTGAAATTCCTTGTTGGAAAATGCGGTTAAATACTCATTCGTGTTTTTATTTCTTCTATTTAATTGTAGCAGTAATCTAATGAAATATATCTACAGCTTTTAACCCTTAAATACATACTGTTGCACAAATGCAACAAAGTAATTAATTGCGATCAAAACTTTGCTAAAATTAAATTGGAACAAACACATAGTGTTACAGTATTGCTACATAGCTTTACTCAATTTACTGTATTGTGCGCATGCTCACGGGACCTACATTTATAAACCCGGCCAGGGTTGCCAGATTGACCTTTTTAAGGCCAAATTCTCAAAATTTGGCCTTTTTTTAGATGGTTTTGACTGAAATTATTTTTTTGGCTTTTTGGCCTCTTTTTAAAATTGGTAGTGGCTATTGAGACGCTAACGTCTTAATAGCCCACAGGCTATTGAGACGCAAATACATATATAAACAATGTTTCTAAAATTGAAGAGCTACAAGTAAGCCATATTAATATTATTAAAGAGTTTTATAAATAAGTTTAAAAATAAGCCAAACATCCAGTCTCTCTGGTCTCAGAAATAGTGCGATAGACAGCTGAATTTCTGGTCCAGGGTTCGATTTTCTATTATCGTAATTAGTAAATACTTAATTTTCATTGTCCTATTTTTTTGTTTGCGTCTCAATAGCCTGTGGGCTATTAAGACGTTAGCGTCTCAATAGCCACTGCCCTCCTTTCTTCAATTTTTTTATCCCCTTTTTTTAATCTGCGCCTCTATAGCCTATGGGCTATTAAGACGCTAGCGTCTGAATAGCTACTGCCTAGTAAAAATAGTACTAGTATTAGGCTAAGTTTATAGAGGCGGCGGGTTTCGGGAAATCCCACGCGCGAGTCGACTCGCGCGAGGAATGTTTCTATATTTGCTTTGCAAGTGTTCATAGAGGACGCGGGTGTCTCGAGGCGACAAATTAATGGACCGCCGCTGGTAATTACCAGAACTAGTTGCTAGTTCTTGTTCCGCGTTGCCGCGCGGGACTGTGAATTCAAACAGATGGGCTTTGAAAGTTTCTTCAGACTGTTAAATGAGAAACTATCATGGAATCCCCATGTCAATGAAGTTATTAAAAAATCAAACAAAACCTTAGGCTTTATAAAAAGAAACTTTAACAAATGTAATAGAGATATAAAACTAAAATGCTACCTCACTTTGGTGAGACCTGTACTAGAATATGCATCTTCTGTATGGGACCCATCCACCAAAGAAAACATTGATAAACTAGAACAAATTCAAAAAAGAGCTGCCAGATTCATTACTGGAGAATATTCGAAACTGACAAGAATAACACCATTAGTTAAATCATTAAACCTTGAAACACTAGAGGATAGAAGAACCAAAAGCAAAGTAGTAATAATAATACATAAAGCAATTAATTCTAATTTAGAAATACAACACAAAGATAACTTAATACAACCCTCAGATAGACATAAGGATAAAAACACATTTCTTATTCCGTATTATGCAAGAACAAACACATACAAGTTTTCCTTCAGAAGATTATTGCGTCCTACGCTTATCTATGGTTTGTGTTTAGTCCTGCATTTCTATCAGAGATTTAAATGTTGATAAAGTGTTGGTTTTCCTGGATTCTTCAGGCAACCCATTCCACGCCCGAATTCCGGACGGGAAGAAGGAAAACTTGTATGTGTTTGTTCTTGCATACGGAATAAGAAAGGTGTTATTATCCTTATGTCTATCTGAGGGTTGTATTAAGTTATCTTTGTGTTGTATTTCTAAATTAAAATTAATTGCTTTATGTATGATTACTACTTTGCTCTTGGTTCTTCTATCCTCTAGTGTTTCAAGGTTTAGTGATTTAACTAATGTGACTATTTATGTCAGTTTCGAATATTCTCCAGTAATGAATCTGGCAGCTCTTTTTTGAATTATTCTGTGTTGCAAATGAATAATTGTTTGGAAAATGTTAATATTTATTTTTTATTTTTTTAAAAGTGTATTAAATCAATTTGTTTGTGGTACCATGACCAATGCTAAAATTACTTATTGTTAAAATAATTAGTGGCTAATCTATACTATAATACTGTTATACTATACTAATAAAATAACAGTGTTAACTTGCACGGTATCATACCGTGTAAGTTTTTTTTTCCTAAGTTACACGGTATTTGCACATGCGCAGAGACGGTTTTGTAGTCAGTTATTTATAACTTTTTAAAATTCACCAAAAGTACCGAAATTCCGTGGTCTCATGATTGAGAGTTGGACTGGAGAACGGAATGTAGAACAGACATGAGACTAATTTTTTTTCTTTTCTTTTAGATTTAGAATTCTTATGATTACGATTAAATTAGATCTTTTACTTTTAAACTTTTAGGGTCAGGCGGCAGGGTTAGAGTTAGTTGTCAATTGTTTACATTAAAATAAAATAGAAAACCAAATGTATATTGAAATCAATTAAAATTTCTTATTATAATTACTATTAAATTAGATCTTTTAGTTTTAGGGTCAAGGTTAGGGTTAGTTGTCTATATTTTACATTAAAATAGAAAAACAAATGTATTGAAATCAATTAAAAATTCTTATTATAATTACTAATTAAATTAGATCTTTTAGTTTTAGGGTCAATGTTAGGGTTAGTTGTCTATTTTTTACATTAAAATAGAAAAACAAATACAGTAATACAGGGACTAAAACTAATTTAACATTCTTATAATTACAATTATATTGTAATTATTAGTTTTAGGGTCAGGGTTAGTTGTCTATTTTTTACATTAAAACATTACCGTACCGTGCAAGTTATTTTTTTTTACTAACTTACACGGTATCATACCGTGCAAGTTAACGGCACCATAAAATAAATGCGAATACGCTTGTCTATACATTTTGCAGCTACTACGGCTGTGAAACACAGGATGCTCACTGAGGAGGATTTACAATATTTTATTGATTATTCAAGTGAAATTGGTGAAGATGAGGACGTTTTGGATTCCCTTGTAGACCCTCATTCAGTGGCTCATTATGGCTGGTGTCACCCCTCACCCCAAAGACCTCTTCCGAGTCTGCCAGCGCCAACAGACACATTCAGAGTTTTACACTGCAGTGTCACCCGGTGTGGTCTGCGCCACCCGCACCCCCTAGTGACGCCTGCGCCATAATTATTTATCTAATAACCGTGATGAAGACTTACACATTTTGAATGAAGTCATTCATTATAATGCTGAGGTTGTACTATTGTACTTCACATGCACCATCCAATTCAAAATCTCAAAAGGGCGGAGATAGTGTGGAAAATAAAATTTAGTCTTGACAGAGGCGGAACTTAGATTTCAGGGGGCGACAAACTTCCAATTGAATTTCAATGACACGAACTCGCCCTATGAATGTTTTTAACACTTTTTTTTCCAGATGATTTGATGCAAAGGATTTTAAGCTAATGAATCAAATTTATAGGTATACTCCAGTCAGATGTAAACGAGCCACTCAATCTCAACCTAGAAGAACTGAGAAAATATATCGGTATTTTTATTTACAAGTCCATTGTATGCTTACTCAATGTGAGATTTTATTGACCTGCTGATTTGGAACTGAGATCTGCCATAAACTGTATGACAGTGAATCAATTTGAAGGAAATTAACTATTTATTTCAATTACAACACCAAGCTTTTGCCTCCCTTTTCACAATAAAATCAGACTTTACTGCATGATGTTGTACATATGCAACATGTTTTTGTGCAAATTACATATTTTAACTTTTGAAAATAATTTTGAGATTTATTATTATAATGAATAAAGAAATTAAAAAGCATACCTTAATATTTTTTAAAACATCATGCATGTTAGTTTAAGGGTTAAATAAGTATTGTGAATATGAATACATCTTTTCCCATTGCCTGCTAGGGACAATAATAGAGATAAAAATCTCAGTTGAATGAGACTCATTATCAACCTAATTCCTACATAAGAAATGTCTTTAGGTTACAAATTTAATAGAAATGCCCATGTGCTCGTAATTAATCATCTGATCTCATTATCTACAATCTCCAACTTATAAGTATAATTGCAACTAGACAATTAACAGATAGTTATTCTTTGTCAACCCTTCCCAAAAAGATAATAAAATGTAATGACAATGACACTCTAGTACAGACTACATAATTTTTACAGCAGGATTTAATTTTAATTCCAACTCTATTACCGCTATGTAAAAAATACACACCAAAAAAAATATGTGTGGCCAATTGCAGTCCAGATAAACTTTATTCCAGAACTATCAGTAAGAATGTAGGAAGTCAAAATAATTTTGATTGTAAGCCAGAAATAATTCATTTATTCATTTAACAATATCATGCGAACATCAATCAAAATACAAAGTTATTTAACAAAATCAATATTTAAAAAAAACAGTCAAAATATTAACTAAAGCAAAGCTTGATCATTCAATGTCAATACAGCTTGATTCAGGACTAGATCTATCTCATAGATGCAGAAAAAAACTAACACCACCTCTTTCCTCAAAAAAAAAGTTTTTAAAAAAAAACAACTAAAAATACAGGTGATTAAGTTATTTTACCTGACCTTGATCAAATTGGAATATATTTTTTATAAATTTATAATTTAGGGAGGGAAAAAACTTCCTTTGAACTATTGAAAACAAGACAATGATGTCAGTATTATAACACACCACAGTCGGAAATGATAACAGGTTTTGAAGGTTTTCCAGATTGAGACCCAACAGCTTCCATCTTCTTAACTACTTCATTGTACCCTGAAATCACTTCGCCAAAAACAACATGCTTGTTATCCAACCTGTAAAACAAAATTGAAAAATTGATAAGGTTATAGTTATATTTATATAGTGGAGATGCTGGAGTGAAATTAATATGCCTTTGATGCCTTTGCAAAAACTGATGATGCAAGGAGGGTAGCTTAATTTGTCACACTCTCTTCCTGTAAGTATGCCTGTCTTTATTGGAAAACATGTATTTTGTCAATGCACGTTGATCCGTTCAAACATTTTGTCTGTTAACATTTAATTATTTAATAATTATGCTTCAAAAATTGTCTTACATGCAATTAATTTGATAATGTACTAAATTTGCAAAAATGATATTAATGGAATTCCATAATTTGCTGTGTGCACACTGTTTGCGCAAATCTTTAATTAAAAACTCCAACAAATATTTATTTATTATTATTTTATTTATTTTTTTGTGACCCTTTTGGACTTGATAGCCATTGAAAATATTAATAGTTAGAAAATCAGAATTTTTAAGGGGTTTGTAATTTGAGCCAAATGTGTTTGCCAAACATTTTTATGATAAAACTTCATTATTTAAAAATAACGTGGGGTGGGTAACTTTGAATTTATTTTAAAGCATGTAGATATACTAAATGCTACAGACTCACATTGCTTATTGTGCTGATGATGAATATGTTTTATTTTATGTTTGATAAGATTACTTATTTCCATTGCATAAATTTGTTAAAGAATTTTTGAAGTTGTGTATTTTTAATAATCATGTACTAGTACTGTAGTGGGTACTAGTTTGAAGGACTTCATGCATTAAAAGGATGAAACTGTTGCTTTTTTGCAATTCATTCGTAGAAATTGTTAGGCTTATTAAAATTACCTTTAATTCGATGTATGATATATTGATTTTTTGTGACGAGGTGACATATTTTTATTTTTTACTTTTTTGTATCATTTCATGCCACTTTAAAAATCTTTTTTTTTATGGGTTTGAGCGTTGATAATATTTCTGTAAGTTCATTTTTTAATAAGTAGATATAACTGAGAATATTTTAGAACGCATTTGAACCAATTGTGTTAGGCCAAGCATTTTATAATGATTTTTTTTTAAACATTGAATTTTTAAAAAATAACATGGAGTGGGTATATTTGAACTTATTTTAAAGTTTAAAGCATTTAAATGTACTTTTGCTATGACTCACATTGCTTATTATAAGATTATCTTTAATATGATGTATGGTATGTTTTTTTAATGTCAATCGCATAATTTTTATGAATTTTTAAGTTGAGCATTTTACTAAAAAAATTTATGTTGGGAATTTTAAATTATTTTTTTTACTCTTGAATGTATCAATGTAGCTGCCTGAAAAAAATTAGGCTGCTACATTGTAAACTTTGTAGTAACTTGACCAATTCCTAGACATGTCAGTCAATTAGTTTAGAAAATACAGGTCTTTGAAAATGACCTTTTTTTTTAAAAGTAAAAAAACAAAAAAAATTGCCATTTTTCAACCAAAAAAAATGAAAATAAAATATTTTTTGTTTCTTAACTCATTAGCTCCTGATGCGACTAAATGCGTCCGTACGGATGCGCCCAAATGCGTCTGTTCGCCTAGCGACGTATTTTTAGTTAAAAATAGCACGAAATCTCGATTTCCTCGGCTAATGTGTGATTCTACGAGATTTCAATAAAAATCACCGGATGTTTTTATCTTCTTTCACTTTCGATCCATGTGTGAATTAGTTTGACGCGTCTATATGGCATATGTATTCACCCGAGGTGCCAAAAATCGTGCTATCGCACTTCAATCCTCATTATTTCGCAGTGCATGTTAGATTATTATTAAACTTAATTCAATACTTGATGCATTAAACATTTTATTTTTTAAGATAAACGAATATCTTTAGAAAATAAAAGCATTTCTCTAATGGAATCAAAAGCGTAACGAAGTTGCTTCCCTTTTGTCCGGAATAAGAAATAGAGTCGGAAGTAGCCCTTCAGGAGCTATTGAGTTAACTCATTCGCTACTAACCACTAAAACCAAAACACCAGCTGGAGTACTAAGCAAAGGGAGATCACTCTCAAAAAACTTTCACCCCATTGTTAATTAAAAATATATTTAAACACTTAAATGAAAAATTAAAATAAACACCACACCAAAAATCAGAAAAGCGGATGAGCTTTTAAAAAATGTATAGGTTGATGCACTTCAATTCACAAATATATTTTAAATAAATCTGGAAAAGTGTGTGTTTTTTAAAAATTACAATGTTTTTGGACGTCGATCTCCGTTGTTTGTCAATTTTTATTGTTTTACTAGTGTATTACCCGTCAAAAATGACAAAACCGGTTACGTCGACGGCATTGGGGTATGAAAAATGGCATCGAGATAACCGATGATCGAGTTAAAACGAAAACCAATAAGGCGACAAAATATTAACATGCGCTTGAAATTTCTTTATGCACGTGTTGTGCGTTAATTAGTGATGGGACGATTAATCAGAATCGTATCGGGATATCAAGACCCTATTTCTTCACTCTTTCCAAAGGTTGTTGAGACCGTTCGTTTTTAAGGACCGTTTAAGTTTAAATATAACCCTTTGTTGCGTTAGCGCAGTTTTTTCCTAGTACATAATTACAACTAAGTCATATACTCCTGCCCGCCACGATGCCGCGAGCGCTCCGTCTTGCGGTCTTGTCATAATATGACGGAGAGCTATTAATAGAAATATTTATCTTTTTTTAGGTCAGATTTCATTAAAATTTAATAAAAGATACAAATCAATATGTAAATATAGGTATATTGAGAAGGATGTATTTTGTCAGCTATTTGATAATCCTTCGTTAATTTAAGACAGCAAATTGGACATGAAAAAGGAAAAAAAGTTTTGTAATTTTACTATGCTAACAATTTTGAGAACATAGTGATTCGACTGTATTTATGCTTCAAAACATTGTTCCACTAAAATGTAATCTAAAAATAGAACATTACTAATTGAGCTATGACGTTTTCGGCTTTAGAAATGACCAACCCTATGGACTTAGAATTCCTTCGGTAACTTGATGCTAATCGGACTAACAACAACAATGGTGTGGGAGATTGAGAGTGGGTAAACTGTCTGTAGTCTGTTATATTATATATTTTAAAATCTGGGGAGCCTTGTTTACAGTAAGCAGCCTGTGATTTTGGCATCGTCCCATCACTAGCGTTAATAAATGAGAATGTACATGCACGTTTTTTTACACAACGGCGTTGCTGTTGTCTATCATGACCTGTATATGACTCATGACAAAGCGAACTCTTCTCTATAAAAACGTACAGTTTACGTACACAAATAAATTAGGAACTCCTTTTGAACCTTCAACTTTGACACACTTTAATGAATTCTAACCAATAGTTTAATGGCTTTTGCACACTGCCACTTTTCAGTAGTTATAGTCAAAATTAGGTTGAAGGACAAATGGTTGCCAATGACAACAAGTCTGCACACGGTACATTTTGTTATTCCATACGATCCCCTCAGTGTACAATGGACTTAGAGTGGGGGTGGGTAAACCGTCTTGTTTTTTTCTTGCCGTTATTTGTTTGATGAAGCTATCGGCATGCTATAAAAATGTACATACATGTTTGCTAACAACAAAAGGTATATGTGCACCAACTAACAGCGGAAATTTACAAATTTAAAATAAAAACCAACGTCGATTATCGATACAAGCGTTTATTATATTCTCCAACATTGCAAACACAAAATTCGCGAGTCATTTCACTCTGACACAGCTCTGAAAAGTATCTGAACGCAAGTGGGCTGTGACGTCACCAGCACAGCTCACAAGGCTGACAATTTTTTCGTGGCCTTGGTTATAAAATAACTAATAGGAACAAAAGCTGGTGATAGGCATATTACCAGAAGCAACACAGGCCTGAACGCATGCGGGCTGTGACGTCACCAACACACCATGCAAGGCTGAAATTTGAAGCGTGGCCTTGTTGGTTATAAAATAACTAAGAATTTCAAAAGCTGGTGATTGCCATAGTACCAGAAGCAACACAGCGCTGAGAGCTAAAAGCAAGCGGGCTGTGACGTCACCAGCAGACCCTGGTGAGGCAGAAAATTGGTCCCTTCCCTTGGTTATAAAAAAATCATAGCTAACATTTTCAAAAGCTGGCGATTGGTCACGGGGATCGAGATAACCAACGTTAAGTGGCAAATTGAACCCTTTTTTGTGCCCGTGTTATGTTTCCGGGACTTATTTGGCGGTTCCAATAAAAAACGTCGACATAATGGGATGGGCGAGTTAACCGAGCTCGAGTTAACCCTTTACAGTACGATGCGCCCGAAACGCGCCGTTTTTTTTTCTTAAGCGTACAGTCCGATAACGCCAAACCCGCCCGCATCGAGTTTGTTTACTTTGTTGCGTAGCGCTGCGCATATCCGTCGCGCATTACTGACTTTAACTTTACCGGAAGAGAGCCTCGTATTGAAGGAACTTAGGCGTAATGGGGCTTCCTTATTCAATGAATATAGCAGTGATTAATATGATTATTGATTTTAATTTAATTAACACTAGTGATAGTTATAAAAACACTGATAAAAAATGATAGAAATAGTGATACGACATGGATGGAAATGGTTCTATAGACCATAATCAGATCGATAGTGGTCGATTAATTTTTCCGCAATCATTTTTTTTCCTCATTTATCAAACAATCAGGCCCTAGACATAATTAAAATTTGCCTGATGATGCTATTGCATCTGATTACTTTTCTTAGTCATAACAGACAATTACTACAAAAAAAACGAAATTTGTTTGCACTACAACTAGTACAATGTGCTACAAAAAATAATTTACTTGCAGCCAGTTTTCTCCATTGAAATAAAGAAGTTTTTTAAATACAAATATAATGTTGGCATTCACAATATGCCTGTGGTTGCCCCATACTTGTGCAAGGGTGCCTGCTAATAATGCCTGCTTTAGCAGAGTTGTAACAGACTTGAAAATGGATAAGAGATGTATCTAATTAAACTAATTACATGAAAAAATGTGTTAAAAATTTTTTTGGGGGGTTTTCTGAATTTTTTTATGTGAACATTATTTGTATTATACACCTGAAAGACCAATGGATATAAAGTGTGTCCATTTGTTTGTACTTAGTTATTTTTACCTTCATTTTCCTACAAATAGTTTATTTTTTATGAATTAATTAGGAAAAGAACATTGATTTAAGAAAGTGTTATCTCCCCTTGCTTGGTCGCAGGGAGTAGAAAAGGCCGAAACGCATTGGACAGTAAAGGGTTAAGTGGGTTCGACAGTAAATACATTTCAGCTGAAACCTATTTATTATGAAAAAATACCCATCAGAATAAAAAGTAATGTAATACAGTATTTTTATTTGTTATTCATTTATTTTCAGATTGCACAATTGTATGAGGAACGTTCGAAAAGAGTTATTGTAAGCAATCAAATATTTCAGTGGAACTTTTATTTAAGGTCGCGAGTTTTGATGTGACGTCACAATTATTCTTAAACACATCCCTCCCCCTTGTCACAAATGTGTGACCCCCTCCTCCCCTAGGTGCGTATCGTCATTTATGGACGGGCCCTTATCCATCTTACACTGTTAGTAACTAATTTATTGACTTTAAAAACTGATAAATTTTAGTGTATTAATAAAATCAAGTTTTAGGGCAACTCACACGATGTAATGAGCACACAAAACACAATCAAATAGAGGGAGGAGGAGGGGGTAGATAAACAACATCGACAATCGTAAACCAAATGTTTGGTTGATATAGACATGGAAGTCAAAATTTTCACGGGTACCCGGGCGGAATTTTACTACCCAGGTAATCTCACGGCAAAGGGTACCCGTTGACAGGCCTAGCTAGTACTACCATAAATTCATTTTAAAAATCACTTTCAGTTTTAAATTAAAGACATAAAACTTAAAGAAGAAAACAATACATTAATAAACTATTGTCTATTTAGGCCTACAGAGTTTCATTAAGCTTGGTATGGTAATATGTGAACTTTATTTCATTTATAATAAACCTAAATTAACTTACCAAGTAGTCTTTGCTGTTGTAATAAAAAACTGTGATCCATTTGTGTTTGGTCCGGCATTAGCCATTGACAGTAGACCTGCAACGATTCAAATAATTAGTTAATATTTCATATACATATATAATTTATAATTAAGTAAACACTTTACCACTTATTGTGCATGTCCTACAACACTTTAGTTAAAACAGTGTTTCTCAATTATTTTCTGTCATGCCGCGAAGAAATAAAACATTTCGCCCCCCCACCCCCCGAAGAAATAAAACATTTCTCACCCCCGCCCCCCTCGCGCGACTGTAAATACAGTCGAACCCACTTATCTCGAGCTCGGTTATATCGACCACCCTATTATGTCGACGTTTTTTATTGGAACCGCCAAATTCTCTCTTTGTCTTAGCATTTTCTCATCGGTAATGTCGATTCTTTTATGTCGCCGAAACCTAGTATCTCGAGCACAAAAGAGGGCCAAATTTGCAACTTAACTCGATTTTCGTCGGTTGAAAATAAAGGTTTGTATCGAGAATCGACGGTGGTTTTTATATAATTAAATAAAAAAATTAATAAATTATTATTCTTTTAAAAGTTTGTTGTTGTTGCTTTGTTACCAGTAAGATAAGTGACTGTGACACTAACACGCGCGTGACGATGAAACTGATTAACACAGTACTGTGTCAGTACACACAGCCCACAGCGTGCTGTGATCAACGGTCAAGGCCACAATAGTTTTATTTATATTACAAGTTTGATTGACTGAGGAAATTCGAGAGCGTTCTGATAGTAACAGATATCCTGCACGTCAAAAGCATTAAACTTAAAATTACCATATTGATATGTTTATTTTTTTTTATTTGCTGATTCGACGGGCATTGCAAACGCGATCGGCTGTGACACGCGCCATGGGACGACGCGAGGCGAAAACTTTGACCTTTTAACGCATGCGCAGACAATTATAAACTGGTAACTTTTTTTAAAATTATTAAATGGAATCGAAACATGACAGAGACGTTTATCAAAGTCCTTTACTTCGGCATAAATATATATACATCAAAAGCATTAAACTTAAAATAACCATATTGATTTGTTATTTGTATTTTAAATTCGCTGATACGACGGGCAAACGCGACTGTGACACGGCGAAGCGTAAACTTTAACCTTTTAGCGCATGCGCAGACAATTATAAACTGGTAACTTATTTTTCATTAAATAAATGGAATCGAAACATGACAGAGACGTAATCAAAGTCCTTTACTTCGGCATAAATATAGATACATGTGTATATATATGTATATATATATATATATAAATTCCCGATTAGTCATAACTTTTCCCGACTTTCAAGGCCGAGAATTTATTTTTAAGAATTCCCGACTTTTTCCCGTTTTCCTGAGTGGGAACCATGGTTATAGTTATATTTAAATTTTAAACGGTCCTTAAAAACGAACGGTCATTACATTAATTACAACCTTAGACTTAGGAAAGAGTGAAGAAATATTAGGGTTCCGATACGATTCCGATAAATCATCCCATCACTAATTAACGCTAACTAATTAATCATGTACATAAAGAAATTTCAAGCACATGTTAATATTTTGCCGCCATATTGATTTTCCTTTATCTCGATCATCGGTTATGTCGACGCCATTTTTCATACCCCAACGCCATCGACATAAGCGGTTTCGACTGTAGTATCATTTGTCTATAAAATGCTTTAAGTACACTTCTGCATAACGGTCAAACAAGCCCCCCTTTACTGAGCCCCCGCCCCCCCCCTCGGGAGAGCCCCACTATTTGAGAAACACTGAGTTAAAATAACCACAAATGTAAGGTTCTTAAGACTCTTCATATTAAAAGACTGGTTAACCCTTAAAAATGACCAGTTAACTGCTCATTTTTAGCAGTGAGATATCTTTTACGTAACATCTTTTTTAAAAATTCCATTTTCATTCTTTTTTACATTACATCAATATTTTTAAAATGTAATGAAAATTAGTGGCTCACTCGTTTTAACAGACTACTGAAATTAATATATTACCGTGGAATATGAGGGTTACTATTAAAAAGTCTTGATTGGGGAACAATTAATGAACTGATGTGTGCTATTTTAAAGGCTATACATAAGGTTTTAAAATAAATGTCTTTATTGTTATGCGTTGTAGACTGACTATCTACAAAAAATCATAAGGATATGTAGCGTAAAATAGTTTTGAACTTTATCCATGTGCAGAATAAAAATGAAACTATTTCTGTCAAAATTGTTATCTGAAAATGAAGACTGTTTAGGGGATAAGACAGTTTTGGCTTAAGGGTTAAGCTTTTGATTCCATCAGAAAAATGTTTTATTTTAAGCGTTTACCTTAAAAAATAAAATGATTAATGCATCAAGAAATGAATTAAGTTTAATAATAATACAACATGCACTGCGAAATAATGACAATTAAAGTCAGATACCGCAATTTTCGGCACCTCGGGTGAATAAATACGCCATATAGACGGGTCAAACTACAGTTGAACCGGTTAAGTCGGCGTTGGGGTATGAAAAATGGCGTCGAGATAACCGAAGATCGAGTTAAACCAAAACCAATATGGCGGCAAATTATTAACTTGCATTACTGTGCGTTAATTAGTAATGGGACGATTAATCGGAATCGTATCGGAATATCGGGACCCTAATATTTCTTCACTCTTTCATAAGGTTGTAATGACCGTTCGTTTTTAAGGACCGTTTAAATATAACCATGGTTTCCACTCGGTCAGGAATTCTAAAAAAATTCTCTGCCTTGAAAGTCGGGAAAAGTTATGACTAGTTGGGAACTTTTATATATATACTATATTATATACATATATTTTTATGCTGAAGTAAAGGATTTTGATTACGTCTCTGTGGTCATGTTTCGATTCCATTTAACAATAATAATAAAAAAAGTTACCAGTTTATAATGTCTGTGCATGCGTTAAAACTAAGGTCAAATTTTTCGCCTCGTCTCGTCCCAATGCGCGTGTGGCGTGGCGTGTCACAGCCGCTCGCGTTTGCAATGCTCGAATTTCCTCAGTCAATCAAACTTGTAATATAAATAAAACTATTGCGGCCTTTACAGTTGATCACAGCACGCTCCGTCAGACCTCGGCCGGCAACTAAGTCTTAGCGAATTTTTAAAAAAATCATTCCTGATCAGAAATCGACCAACAACAGTGATGATGTGTATATTAATTAATATTATATGTATATATATACTGGAATATTAAGAAAATTATTTGATTTCACCGTCACACACGTGTTAGTCACAGTCACGTAACAAACTTTTAAAAGAATAATAATTTTTTATTTAATTTAAAAAAAACTTTATTTTCATTTCTAAAGATATTTGTTTATCTTAAAAAATAAAATGATTAATGGATCAGAAAATGAATTAAGTTTAATAATAATATAACATGCAAAGTGAAATAATGACGGATTTAAGACCGCTAACATGATTTTCGAGCACCAGGGGTGAATACACACTCTTAACTAATTCACACACGGGATCAAATTGAAAGTAAAAACATCCGGTAATTTTTATTGAAATCTCGTAGAATGACACAATAGCCGGAAGTCTCGAAGAAAGCGAGATGTCATCACTGTTTTGAAGTAAAAATGCCAAAGTGCATTGCTAGGCGAACTGACGAGGGTCGAGCTAACCAACGTTAAGTTGCAAATTTGGCTTTCTTTTGTGCTCGAGGTATTAAGTTTCGGCGACTTAAAAAAATCGAACAAACCGATGAGAAAATGCTAAGAAAAAGAGTGAATTGTCGGTTCCGATAAAAAACGTCGAGTTAGTAGGGTGGGCGAGTTAACCGGGCTCAAGTTAAGTGGGCTTGACTGTAATTCACACATGGATCGAAAGTGAAACTGATTAAAAACATCCAGTAATTTTCATTGAAATCTCGTAGAATCACACAATGGCCGGAAGTCTCGAGGAAAGCGAGATTTCGATGCAATTTTTAACTAAAAATACGAGATTGCGTTGCTAGGCGAACAGACGCATTTAGTCCCATCAGGAGCTAATGAGTTAATGAATTGGAAATAATTAAAAACATGGGGGCCACAGCGAGTGAAATGGAAATTAATTTAAATGCTTTATTTATCATTTATCAAATTGCCATAAACTATAATTCAACCGTAAAATATAACAGTTTTTTTCAAGATTTGACACAAAAACCGGGTTATACACTAAAAACCGATCAACTGAAGTTACTGATAACCGGTCGAGGTGATACATGACCGGTCATTATTTTTTAAACGGTTAACTGATAAAAACCTTTGCATCAACAAACTGGATCTCAAAAGACAAGACAAACCTTCTTTAACATGTTTCCTGCTGAAATTTTCATCAGCAAACTTTTCACCATAAATGCTTTTGCCTCCTGTTCCATCTCCTCTGGTAAAATCACCTCCTTGACACATAAATCCTGGAATTATTCTGTGGAACTTTGAATTTTTGAAACCAAATCCCTTTTCACCAGTGCAAAGAGCTTTAAAATTTTCTGAGGAGAATAATTATAGTTTTTAAAACTTTTATCGCTGTCTAATTTTAAAAACAAGAATTGTAAATAAACAGAAAAGACATCATAACAGTACAAAGTTTCTAAAATAGCAGGGTCATGATCAATGTCCAATCAAAGGTTCATTGGTCCGTGTGCAAATTAAAAATCATGTGCAAAATTGTACAGCAACCATTTTTTGTGCAATATTTTACAATATTGCTTGACCAATCCGAACAGCTGCGTAACGTAGGGAAGATAACTGTGCGGCCGCACAGCTTAAAGGGAACATTTGCCATGATTACAACAGTCTAATCTAATGGGTAGTAGGTAAACCCCATGTTAACACTATACTGGGCACAGCGACCAAAAGCATACAAGTTAACATTTTTTGGGGGGGAAAGGTCATGGGGAAAATGTTACTTTCATTTTTCATTTCAAGATCTATTGAGACTTCAATGTTTTAACTTAACAATCAAAGCTAACCTCAGGGAAGCTTTAAAGACTGGTTTAATTATGTTTTGGGAACGTAGTTGTGATGGAATAGTCAAATTATTTGGCCATAAGTTTTTGCACTAAAAAAATTACTTAGAACTTAGAATCTTCATTTGGGTCCAAAAAAATAACAAAGAATTCTAGAGAAAATGTAACCTTTATCTGGCGAAAAAAGTCTGCTTAAGGATCATATAGTAAACCCTATAAATTATTCAATGTTATGCTGGTACACTGTTAATTTATTCAAGACAAGTAAGATATATTAACATTGATTCAATTTGAAATCTCAAAAAGCTTTCTGGGAGATTTAATTTTTAAGTATTTTCTAACTATTAACATTACTTTGGTTTATAATGTGAAATTCTTCACCAATTTCTACAATTAATAATTACTATCAAGTCAGCTGATGCTATTGCAGTCTGAATCATTTAAGAAAGTTCAAAACTTATTATTTGTCGTCAAAAGGAACCTTTTAAAATGTTTCTCTAAAGTTGTTAAAGCACACAGTCATCAAACCCTAAAAAGCTTATCAATTTCTACTAACAAGCTAACAATTTATAATGAGAACAAATTGTCATGATGAAAAATACTACCGGCAGTGGCACCTCGGTATATGTCCATCCTTCACACTTCACAGACCCTTGAAAGTACACCATACAGGATGTATACCTAACAACGTAACGCATTTTTAATACAAGAAATAAAGGGGAAATGATTAATCTGTCCCCATGAACAAAAATCATGTGGTTATTTCTCGGCATTCGGTATACTGCAACTAAGTCCTGGACATGCATGCCAATTTCATTCTTACAACAATATCTTTTTTCACATCCATGGTGATCTTAACAATTGCTTTGTTGTTGCTTGGCTTCTAAATTCTCTCATTAACTTTCTTAGAACTCAAGGTGACTGAATAAAATAAGCTAGGAGAAAAAACACAAAATCATGTGACAGTTTACAGTTATTGCATGAGCTCTTCACTGTATCGTAGCAACTGAACACACCAGTTTCATGCGGTGTGCTGTAACTCCTACATGTGTGATGTGTCATTTTTACTCATACAAGCTCTAGCACATTAGTAGTATTCCAAACAAAGGTCATATACCAAGTAAAAATGTTTAGCATCCTAACAGGATGTATCCCAAGCTGGACTTACTCTAAAGCAGTTGTATACCGAGGTACCACTGTATTTAATGAAAATATATTTGTGACACAGTAAATGGTATACCAACTTTGTAAAAATATGCACAACATCCAAATACTTACGGGTTGTCTTTGGTACATCATTCTCATAGAGCTGGAAAAATATAAATATATAATTAATTACGAGCATGACCTATTTATGTCACCTGATGCATGATTGGCTATCCCCCATCTTAACAACTAACCATATCCCCCAAAAAATTAAAATTCTAATTATTTAAAAATAAAGACAATGATCATCAAATGTAAAGAGATGAAATAAAAAACCCAGCGTCTTAATAGTGGACCCAATGTAAATCGCTATAACCAACAAAAAATAGACCCAGACCGTTTTCCGGCAAGCGAAAGGCATTTGACATAAGATTACCACATTAATATCAAAACTGACCCTTTTTTTAAAAAAGTGTTGGAAGGGGAGTACGGCTGGTGAACTAACCGATTTTTTAAAAAAAACAGTTGACGAAGCATAGTACGAGAACTAACAGCCAGTGCGGCGATGTTAAAATGTGAACAACAGTCTAGGCCGCGAGTGTTACTATTCAGCTCATGAGAGTTGAAAACAAGCAGGCAGTTTTGTCACATGTTCTTTGAAGTCACCATCAGACGACGCCAGACGAAAATTTGATCATTGATACACACACTCTTTGTTGGTTAGAATGATATGACAATATTGAAATATCTTGTGTAAGTACCTAATAATTTATGTAGCATTGCTTATCCACATCTATTAGAATTAGTGGTGAGGGGTATGAAAATAAATTATCATTTTAGCCATCTTTCGTGTTAATGATTAATGCATCAGGAAATTAATTAAGTTTAATAACAAAATTGGTGTTTTTAGAAAGCTTAGAGCTAGCTCTTTCAAATGATATATGTTTCGAAGTGTCTACCGACACCGCGGCGATGCACCCAGCTAAATCATCGTCCTTGGCCTGCTTACACCGCCGCGGTGTACCTAGCTAAACCATTGGCTTTGGCCTAGGTACACAGCGGCTAAAAATTGAGACGATTTCACTATATTTAGGCTAAAAGTGTGTAATCCCTATGCTAATAAACAGTAGACCTTAAATAATCAATGTATTTATACAATTTTTAATGATTACTGAATGTTTAAAAAAATTACTTTGGTCACCACTCGAGGATAATTAGTTATAACTTTTAAAAGCCTACATATTTCATGAGCATTTCCAGATGAATGGTAAAGCGCAGTGAAATAGTAGTTACGTTGGTGGTGTCAGGTTCGAATCTTGGTGATGGAATTTTTTTCTCTCCTAAATTATTATTTTTATTTTAAAACCACAATGAGGGTGCTCGCAAAAATTGTTATATACTACGTGCAAATCCAAGTATCAATGAAGCATTCACAAGATAAAAAAAAGGCCTGTCTTATCTTTTGTATTACAGACTCTCCTATTTCTACACAGTCTTACGCCTATGTATGCTTTAATATTTAATGGATTTATATTAAGTATTTCAATTTTGTTAGAGTTTTAAATTTAAAAAATTGATTGTATGTTGGATTTCGTAGATAGTTTAGACGACCCATACCCAAATTCGAGACGGGAACTAAAATCGTTATGAGTTTTTTCTTGCATACTGCTACGGAAAGGTGTTTCTATCACCATTGCTATGAGTATGACCCTTATGTTTAACAAAAGGAATGTATTAGTATTAGAGTATCTGTTTGTCTCATTGACTAGATAACTTTTTTTTTAAAGTAGAGAACATGTTTTCCACCCGACCCCTCCCCCATTATAATAATATAGTATAGGTAAATACCCCCCTACACACACACACCACAAGAAAAGACAAATTAAATTCAATTTTATTTTTAAAATGTGTATTCATTCAAAGATATTAATAATTACATAATATTCAAATGTTATACGTAAGGGGCAAAAAAAAGTGATTTTAATTTGTTCCCTTTACAAATAGAAAATACGTGTTTTGTTTGTTGTTTTTTTTTGGAGGGGGGGGGGACAGCTCTGTGAAGTCATATTGAAAAAAATGGGGGGGGGGCAAAGTTTGTATGACGACGTGTGACGAGGGGGTGAAAAATCGTCAAAAATCGTGTGACGTTATTTTAAGACATTTTTTCACTGGACTGACAAATAAGATAGCCTACACGCACAGGTTATAATTTGTACATGTAGACTAGTATTTAATTTTAACTTTAAAATGTATTTGTTAAAATAATACTTGATAATTATGCCAGTTTCCACAGCCTGAAAGAGAAATAGTGAAGTTCCTAGCTGCCGTTGAATGAAGAACGAAAGGGGGAGGGGGGTATAATGAAGAGTCGAAGATGGTAGAGTATCATTTTGTAGAACAATACATTTTGCGATGAAAGGAAATTTTATAATCCCCTTTTAAATCTAAATAGTTTTGAAATTTGAGTATTTGAAAGCAATACCAGAGTGGTGGCAGTGTTGAAAGCGCCAAGGGGCTGTCCATTAATTATGTCAAAAAATTATTGGCGATTTTTACCTCCCCCCTCCCCCTTGTCAACAACTTGTCAAACTTCCATAGTCATAGACACCCCTAATTAAAAATATGTCAACATTTGATTACCCCCCACACCCCCGCCACCACCAAAAACTATAATAAAATTAATAAAAATAAAATGTAACAATATATACATATATATTTTAAATAGACTAGTATACAACTTTTAGCTAATGCGTAATTTATTCACATCTACGCTTAATTATGGGTAAGGTATCATTTTCTATTAACTTTTATATATCTATTTTTAACCGCGGTGTACCTAGCCCTGACACAATGCTTTGGCTAGGTTCACCGCCGCAGGCCTATAGCTAGGTCCACCGCTGCGGTGTACGTAGTGCCGGCCAAAAATATATGCCGTCATTGTATTCGCTGATATTTTAATTTTGTAAAAAGGGAACAATGTAAAAGTTATAAAATACTTTGCGTCCATTTCAGAAAATTTAATTACTGCACCAATGCATCAAAAGGTGTGCAAATTAAATATGCGCTTTAAAAAAAAATATATGACGTCATTGTTTTCGCTGATATTTTAATTTTGTAAAAAGGGAACAATGTAAAAAGAGGATTTGATGATGGTTAATTACAACATCAAAAAACAAAGGGGGCGCCATAGGCGCCCAACAACCCCTATTATAAAATACTTTGTGTGCATTTCAGAAAGTTTAATATTTCGTATTGATCAAACAAGTGCATTAAAGGGGTAAAAGAACTCTCCTTGAGCAAGTCTGCGGCGCAGGGCGTCTAGTATAGAATAAAAATACAAAGTTTGAGTGCACTGGAACAGTTAATAATAGTTTAATATCAGCTAAATCCATAGTGTTACTAATTAATTAATTAACTAATGATTAACTAACGATATTATGCAGGTCCACTCAGATTATTGCTAAAATGGATTAAAAAATATAAGATTCCAGTCACTAGAAAGACGGTTAAAATGACAATTTAATTATTTTTATACCCTCCAAACTAAAATATGTCAATAAGCAATGATACTTAAATAATAAGCAGTTAGTAATAAGAATTTAGATATCGTTTGGCATCATTCTCACGGTCAAAACTGTGCGGCAGTGATGTTTACCGTGCGGATGTTGGACATTATTCGCACTGCCAAAACCGTGAGAATAACGCTTACCAAAATAAAATGTAACAATATTTATATATATAGATATTTTAAATAGAATAGTTTACAACTTTTAGCTAATGCGTAATTTATTGTGCTTAATTATGGGTAAGGTATCATTTTCTATTAACTTTTATATATCTATATAACCGCGATGTACCTAGACCTAGCCCTGGCCCTGACACAATGCTTTGGCTAGGTTCACCGCCGCGGTGTACGCAGGCCTATAGCCTATAGTCTGACTCTATACTAGTATAGCTAGGTCCACCGCCGCGGTGTACGTAGTGCCGGTATTTATGTTTTAGAATGATATGAATGACAATATTTAAATATCTTGCCAAGTACCTACTATTATTAGTAGTGTTAGCTATGATTCTATGATTATGTAGCTTTAAGTTTAAGTTTTTAACTTTAAGGGCTGAAAAAAGCCTTAGACTTTGTCTTTAGACTTTAGAAATTAATAAAACTTATAAATTAGTGCTCTAATACTAATATCATATTAGTAATAATTACTAATAGTAATAGTAGGTACTTGGACAAAATTTTCAAAATGAAGCTATAGCTTTAAGATCTAGTTGGTTAGAAAGGGCTTGAAAAATGCAATTTATTGATACCAAATTAATCGTTTTAGGTTATTTCTAAAGAAAGTTATGATTTTTTTAGTGAATTATTTTGGGATAACTCTGCTAATTGAAACATATAAGAAAATATAAAAGTGACTAAAGTGAAAATTGGGCAGTGAGACTGAGACAGCTGTTTAAAATGGCAGTTAATTAAAGTTATTTCGGAAATGACTGAAGATAACCATAACAAACCATATATTTCCGCATTCGTCATATCATTTCCAAAACAAGCGTCCTAAAATTAATTCTGATGTACGCAATATTGGCTCATTAATATTCAAAATGGCCGTCAAATTTGCATATGTCATATTTTAAATTTAGCGCAACTTACGAATAATTATCCAAACTATTAAGTCAAGCATATCAAACTGTTCGTGTTGAAAAGGAGAACAATAATTGACAATAATACTTATTAAAAACTAGTTGATATAGTCAAGTATCCCCAAAAACTTACATTTTTTTTATATCTCAGAAAACAAAGTCAGATTTACAAATGCAAATGAAATATATATTTATATTGCTTGTTAGTTAGTCTTTTATACCTTAAGTAACTTAAAATAGTGTTATTAATATTGTTTAGCCCCTAGATTAGATAAAATTTGAAGATAATTGGCTGAGGTACATAGAAGGAAGTTTCGGCCATCTTGAAAAATAGGAAAAAACCATGTGGTGAATTTTTTGAAAAATAAAAAAAACATATTGGGCGGGGGGTGGGGGTGATGGGACTTTGTCAATTCTTATAGTAATAGATATTTGGATGCTGATTACAGTGGTTATCATTAAAATCGCGAGTGGTGGCGAGCGGAAGAGATATTTATATTATTTTATATAGTTTTTATACTGTAACTCATCTAATTACATTTTACTAACAAAATTCAGCACCAAAAAAATAGAGAACATAGTAGTAATAATCAGCCTCCAATTATCTTTAAAATGATATATCCCACATCCATTTTAATCAAGAAATTACACAGAAAAATGCAATTATTCTGACACACATACGCATTGTTTACATTTTAAAGTGGACAAAAAGTTGAACAAGGGGCATATAACTCCTCAAAGATTTTTCACTAAGTGAAAAATGATTTATCCAAGTACCTAGTAATAGCTAAAAACGTAAGTTCTCGCTAGAAAATTAAATTTCGCTGTGAAATAATAATATATAGGCTATACTAAAAAAATAATACTATTTAATATACGACTTATACGTCATACGTCAATACCTGTAAAGTAAAGTTAAAATAATTTTAAATTAAAATTATTTTAACTTTACTTTACAGTGACACAGTAAAGTCAAAGTGTAAAATCTGCAGGATTACACTCCCTATTAATAATTAGTATTTCATTTTGTTACATAATTTTCAAAGTACCTGAAACACTATTCTGCCTAATGGCTGCTTGTCGATGGTTATGTCAAAGAAAACTTGAGACATTTTGCCAACTTGTTTTGAAAGAAATCGTACACAACAGAGCTTTGAGAAAGAGCTATGTCGAAAAATGCCGGTCACAGCGGGAAAAGACATCACACGTGCTAACTCTCCACCGCAAAGAATTTTATTGTGGCGTGACATGCCAAGTTGGATTTTTTTCTTTCTGTATAATGCTTGCTTGAATGCAAGGCGCATTTCAACAATTTATATTTTTATTATAAATATGTAAAATAAATAAGTAAACTATACTATTCTCATTAAAATGTTGATTGTTCCAAATTTTTAATGAAACCTCAGTTACTGTAATTTTGAGTACTGTGACATTGCTGCATCATTTAACAATCTTGTTTTTACATTAAACTAAGTATAATGGAGTATAATTCACTCGCGTTGTTTTGATTTCTTCGTGCTGTAGTTTGTGTCCGTTCTTTCTCCACTATCTTTGCACTCTCCATGAGCAAGTCTGCCGCGTATGCTACGCCGCAGGGCGTCTAGTTTCATAATAATAATTATAAATCCTAAAATCCTATTTTTACATCGTTCCCTTTTCAAAAAATAAAATATAAGCCTAAAACAATGACGTCATATATATATTTTTATACAAAATCGATCGCAGCGCCACCTAACAGCACTTACATCCATACAGACAACGGGAATCAATGTACATAGTTAGGTCCCTTACTCTTTTTAATTTATATAAATGATTTACCCAACAACATCTCAACAGGAACAAAAGTTAGGTTATTTACTGAAGATTGTATAATCTATAGACAAATTAAATCAGAACAAGATAGCAAAATTTTTACAAAAAGACTTAGATGAATTGATTAAATGGGAAACTAACTGGAGTATGTCTTTCCACCCAGAAAAGTGTCAACTGTTAAGAGTAACAAAGAAAAAGAAACAAATAAATTCAAAATATCACATGCATCAGAGAGAACAGAACCAAACTAAAGATGCAAAATACTTAGGAGTCTTAATAAATGAGAAACTATCATGGAACCCCCATGTCAATGAAGTTATTAAAAAAATCAAACAAAACCTTAGGCTTTATAAAAAGAAACTTTAACAAATGTAACAGAGATATAAAACTAAAATGCTACCTCACGTTGGTGAGACCTGTACTAGAATGTGCATCTCCTGTATGGGACCCATCCACGAAAGAAAGCACAGATAAACTAGAACAAATTCAAAAAAGAGCTGCCAGATTCATTACTGGAGAATATTCAAAACTGACAAGAATAACACCATTAGGTAAATCATTAACCCTTGAAACACTAGAGCAGTGGTTCCCAAACTTTTTTTTACCCGTGGACCCCTTTTATAGTCAAAACTTGCCCACGGACCCCCAAGTTAAAATGCTACATAAATGTATAGTATACAAATTTACTAATTGAAAAAACAACATTTTGTTGAAGAATTATTTATTTAAATTAAACTTGTTAAATTTAACAAAATTAATGACTTGGATGAACTTGATGAGATTTAAATAATTTTATGAGTGTATTAATGTCCGACTCCATGTTTGTGAGTAGCAAACACAAATCCCCACGACCACTAATTTCTTGCCGGTTTCTTTTGTTTGTGATGTGGTTCATGACGTCACTGAATCCACGTTCTTCCAATCAGGAAGACGGGAAAGCAGTCAACAACTATTGTACAATAGCCCATAATGCAGGATATAAAATTTGGGTTTCTTTTTTTGTCACCATAATTTGTGGTATCCTTTTTCAAAAATTGGTTCCTCATTTGTGGATAATTCAATAAGTTGCTCCTGTATTAGTATGGATTCATCTATGTCTGGGAACTGTTCTGAGTTTGTCCCCGAGCAAAAGGGTTCAACACCCAGTTGGGAATATCAAAGTGAAGAATTTCTTCAATTCGTTGGTTCAGGTCTGCATGAAGAGCCGTTAAGTGTTGACAGTAGGCAAGCAAATCTTCATATCTATTTTTGCAATTTCGAAAGATTTGGAATCTGAGAACATTCTCCTCTCCCCAAGTTTTGTTAATACAGAAAATTTTTTGCAACAAACGCAAATATTACGCTTTTAGTTTTGATGAAATTTAATTGGTCACCTTGTAGTTTCAAATTAGTTTCGTTAAATTTGGCAAACAAATCTGTCATGTAGGCTGTATCATTTTTTGAGTTAATTAAATTTTGTCTCAAATCATTGTCTTTGCCTTCCAGGAATTCTAGCACTGAATCAAAGAGAGTTTAAAATCGATTTAAACATGCACTTTTAGATAACCAACGTACGTCTGTGAGAAGTGGTAAACAATTATAGTCTTCATCATTTTCCAAACAAAGTTTAGCAAATAATATCTCATTGAAGGAATCCTTTTGATTTTATTAACTGCTCTAATGACATAATCTAGTGATCCATGCAAACTTTCACTAAGATTTTTACAACGAAATGATGTCGATGAATGAAACAATGCACTGAACATACATGTGGTACAGTTTGTTTTCAGTATGCCAGAAAGCCTCGCTATCTTCCTACCATTGCCGGAGCACCGTCAGTAGCAACAAAAATGATTTTAGTCAAGAGTATAGCTTTTTCATCGAAAAATATTTTTAATTCAGTAAATAACATTTCACCTTTCGTATCTGTTTCCAAATATTTAACAAACAACCGTTTTTTGGCAAAATTGTTCTTCTTTTACAAATTTTACTTGAGCTAAAAGTAAAGCCTCGTTTCCTGGTAAAGTGGACTCGTCTAGCTGTAGAGAAAATTCAGATGTTTTTAAGTAATCACATAAAGAATTTTCAACACACTGAGCCATTTCGTTAATCCATCTTTGTAATGAATTATTGCTCAGTGGATTTCTTTTTGTGATGTCGAAACCTGGTTTGTTCAACACAGTGCTTATCACCTCTCTTACAGCTGGTAAAATAAGTTCTTCACTATTCGCGTGTTGCTTTCCAGACTTTGCAATCAATAAAGAAATGTTATAACACGCCCACAGTCCATTGTCATCTCACTTAGATTTTGTCCCTATGAGTTGTTGAAGTGATGGTGTCTTCAAATATGTTTCTTGGACTGCTTCAAAAAATGGTTAAATCTTTATCTTTGTTATCACTATTGATTTTCATTAAATGTTCCTTAAGCTTGGAAGGTTTCATAGAATAATTCGGCAAAGTTTTATTTCACAGAAGACACATTGGTGAAATACTATTTCCTGGTGATGAAATAAAGCCCTACTTCAAATATTCAACACTGTACTGTCTACATTTTTTTCTCGGATTACTCATCTTGTCAAAAGGGCACAAACATATAAGAAAAAGTGTATATACATTTTTTATTTGAAACGGTTACTTAAATATTAATTATCAACGTTTTCAATGGAATGCTACAGTAAAACCCTTTAGATTTATTTGATGTGAGACGGAAGGATACAATTCTATTAATTTTTTTTTCTCCAAAACTTACGATCCGTATGTGTGTTGTATTATTCTTTTAAATTAACGTTAAGGTATTACTATATTGAAAATGTGAAACATATTGTTTTCAAAAGATATAAATTGTATCAAATATTAAATATATTTACGTTCAAAAGTAAACTATCTGATAACAACACAAAATTCAACGTTATCAAAACTTCCAACCAACAATATTAAACTTATTTTAGCCTAATATTGGGAAAATGTGTTTATACACTTCGTATCAGCATTACATAAAGATAAATTGTCGATTGAATGTAGGACTCTAAAAAATGTTATCATAATATATTTTAAATATTATTTTGCTTTCTCTCTAAAAAGGTGTTTGGTCAAATTTTGAATGTTAAAAAAAGACTTTTTGCTGACTCGGTCATGTATTTTTAATCGTCCAATCATATCAAATGTATTATCAATGGAAAGCTGTCGGTAAGTCACAAAAGATAAATATGACTTACCGACACGTCAAAATTTACCCAACCCTGCAATCATCATCATTTCCGTTAAAAGATTGTATTTTTATGACCTAGATATAATATAGTATAGGGTCTCCACCTTTCTCACGCATCAAAATTGACATACCATTCAAATAACCAAGCATTGTGATTGGTTACAGCAGTAGAAATATCGTATTTTTTTCTTTTTCTAGGTCAAACAACTTTATTTTACTCAGGATCTAAAAATCGCTACTACAGTATTCATTGTTCTTTATTTTTATTTCCGTAATAGTAATAATTAAAAATAAAACATAATTTTATTATTTTTATACTAAACCTTCCGCGGACCCCCTGACGTTGTTCAGGGACCCCCAAATCAATTTTAATTTTCCACGGACCCCCTGAACGGTTCCGCGGATCCCTGGGGGTCCGTAGGGACCACTTTGGGAACCACTGCACTAGAGGGTAGAAGAACCAAGAGCAAAGTAGTAATCATCCATAAAGCAATTAATTCTAATTAAGAAATACAACACAAAGATAACTTAATACAACCCTCAGATAGACATAAGGATAAAAACACCTTTCTAATTCCTTGTGCAAGAACAAACACATACAAATTTTCGGTCTTCCCGTCCGGAATTCGGGCGTGGTATGGGTTTCCTGAAGAACCCAGGAAAACCAACACTTTATCAACATTTAAATCTCTAATAAAAATGCAGGACTAAACACAAACCATAAATAAGCGTAGGACGCAATAATCTTCTGTATAGAAGGAGCGTCTGTAAACAGATAAGATAAGACATAATTAACATAATTAACTTATCCGTGTTTGATAAATACGAAATATTAAACTTGCTGAAATGTATACAAAGTATGTATGGAATAATGCACACAAAGTATTTCATAATAATTATAAATCCTCTAATCCTATTTTACATCGTTCCCTTTTCAAAAATTAAAATATAAGCATAAAACAATGGCGTCATATAATATTTTTATACAAAATCGATCGCAGCGACACCTAACAGCATTAGTCCATACACACAGACAGACAATGGGGAATTATGTATATTGATTAGTTGAGTACAATAGCGACAATCGCTTTTAAATCTCCAGTTAAAAATGCCCACTAAAGTAAACTAATAAGTAAATGCTGTTAAGTTTCTTTAAAAAATGCTTCCACAGACAAGTAACAGCAGGTCGTGCAGTATTTCGATAATCTTAAGTCAACGTAGAGGCAAAGTGTGTAAAAAAAAATTATTGACGATGGTGACGACTTTGGTGTTTAGTGCTTTGTGACATAATATTGGAAGGTCTAAATTTGAGTGCAGTCAGATTTATAAATTCTTGACACTTTTTGTCACTTTATTTCTATATGGCCTAAAAGATGTTGACTTCTTTGAGAAGAGGACTGATTATTTTCTGTTGGACTCATCTACAAAAGAGAATTAAGTTAAGAGAAATTATAATAGAGTTTTTTGGGTTTTTTAAAGAGCTACACGATTCATAAAATGGTGAATATTGACAACTAACAAGAGCCACATCATTAAATTTCTAAACAAAGAATTACTAGAGAAGAACAATATAACAAAGAAGTAATAATATATATGGCATTTAATTAAGTTCTAACTTGGAAATACAACACAACAATAATCTGATAAACACATTGATAGACATTGGGATAAAACAATTTACTTGTTTAATTCGCACAAATAAAGACATACAAATCCTCCTCCTTCCCTTCAGAAATTCTTGCGTGGATTGGGTTGCTTAAACAAGCCAGGAAAACAAACACACTATTAAAATTAACTTTAAAAAAATGCAAGAGTTGATATAAACCAGGGATAAGGGGCCGTCCATAAATGACGTCACGCACCTAAGGGGGGGGGAGGGGGTCACACTTTTGTGGCTATCCGTGACGTGGGGGAGGGAGGGGGTTGAAGAAATGTGACGTCACATCAAAGGGGTAACTTTAAATAAAAATTCCACTGAAATATTTGGTCCCTTACAATTTATTTAATGATTTTTTCTTTTTCTTTTTTTAAAAAAATCAGTGCTTCTCAATGTGCCGGTCGGTAGGCCATCAGACGCTGGTTGGCGTAAGCTATCAAGACACGAAAATTAAATCTAATTATAATACTTAAGTTTGAGAATCCACAAAGTAACGTATGAAATTGTTACACTGCGTCGTTTGATGTTGACATCAAAGCATTTACGATGTAACCGCAGCTCCGGTTGGTTCTTTCGTGGCAGGAGTCGTCGATCGTTTTTGCCCGTTACCCCAAAATATACAAATTTATGTGTGTGTGTTACCCCCCCCCCTCCCAACCCCCAGACTCTAGGTCCTGCTCACATGACTCGGGGATTTGGGGGAGCGTCGTTAGCAAATGCTACTGGTGAGTTTTACAAGCATGACAAGTGTCTAAAAATGATCTGAATAGGATTATGTGTAGATATTTTCAATCAAAACGAAACGGAATATCCTTTTTCTTTAAAAGGCGAGGGGGTGGGGAGGGAATCTATTTGATAGAATTAAAAACATTTTAAGTTTGATATAATTGTTCGATTGGTTTTTGGTCAAACGCCCCTGGCCATTCCAGTCTTCTAGATCAGTGCTTCTCAAAGTGGACGGCCGCTAAGCATAGGATGCAAACAAAAAATCTTATGTATAGCAGAACCGTCTGTAATTAAAAAGAAAACAGTATCTTAACGTAAAAATACAATGCCTAATTTTGTATCATAAACTGCAAAATTTACATAATATATTTAAAAAATAACTGAACAAAAGATATAATACTTTCATGATGTAACCTAATAATTAACGGAACATAAATCGTGATAAATGATAATAATAGAAGATGGAAGAACCAAGATTAAAGTAGTAATTATACATAAAGCAATTAATTCTAATTAAGAAATACAACACAAAGATAACTTAATACGACCCTCAAATAGACATAAGGATAAAAACACCTTCGTTAATCCGTATGCAAGCACAAACACATACAAAATTTCATTACTTCCTTCCGGAATTCGGGCGTGGAATGTGTTGCCTGAAGAAATGAGGAAAACTAACACTTTATCAACATATAAAACTCTAATAAGAATGCAGGACTAAACACAGACCACAGATAAGCGTAGGATGCAATAATCTTCTGTATAGAAGGAGCGTCTGTTACTGTTACAGATAAAATAAGATAAGACGTACTTTATTGACGGTCCCTAAGATATAAGAGAGTAGAAAGAATAACGACGAGCTATGTGGTTTCAATCTTTATTTTTAAAATTATGGGACCTTCTTTGTTCAACATCTACTTTTTACAATAAAAGAAAACCAGACAATTTTAAAACATGTTAATTTAGGCCAACTTTGCATTTTCAAATTAATTACACTAATGAAAAGTATTGCTTCGTTTCTATTAAAAATAACGTAGTGTTAACTTGCACGGTATCATACCGTGTAAGTTATTTTTTTTCTAACTTGCACGGTATAATACCGTGTAAGTTATTTTTTTCCTAAGTTACACGGTATTTGCGCATGCGCAGAGACGGTTTTGTAGTCACTTATTTATAAGTTTTAAAAATTTACAAAAAAGTACCGAACTTCTGTGGTCTCATGATTGAGAGTTGGACTAGGGAACGTAATGTAGAAGAACAGGCATGGGTTCGATTTTCGTTTGAGACTAATATTTTTTCTTTTTTTTTACAATTCTTAAATTCTTATAATTACGATTAAATTAGATCTTTTATTTTTAGGGTCAAGGTTAGGGTTAGTTGTCTATTTTTTACATTAAAATAGAAAAACAAATATATTGAAATCAATTAAAAATTCTTATTATAATTACGATTAAATTAGATCTTTTATTTTTAGGGTCAAGGTTAGGGTTAGTTGTCTATTTTTTACATTAAAATAGAAAAACAAATACAGTAATACAGGGACTAAAACTAATTAAATCAATTTAACATTCTTATAATTACAATTATATTGTAATTATTAGTTTTAGGGTCAGGGTTAGGTTTAGTTGTCTATTTTTTACATTAAAACATTACCGTACCGTGCAAGTTATTTTTTTACTATCTTACACGGTATCATACCGTGCAAGTTATGTTTTTACTAACTTACACGGTATCATACCGTGCAAGTTAACGGCACCTAAAAATAATTTTAAAATTTTGTTGAAAACGATTTTGGCGTGATTTTTAAAAATGATAGAATATTGAAACAAGATATCTTTAAAAAAAAATGTTTTTTGACAACAATTATTCTCAGCAAAAATAGTTTGTTCTAGTATTAAATAAAAGAAATGATCATATAAGAACTTAAATGATCATTTAAGAAATTTGTTCTAATTGTATCTTTGGAAAAATAGAAAAATATTGCTAAACAAGTCGATTTTTGTACACTACACTACCAAAAGGTTTACAATATTTTAAAATTTTAAATTTTTAAAAAAGTATTGGTTTTCAATAAACTTTAACTTACACACCTTAAAAAGACAGGCAGTTAACTCTACACTCTTACGTATTTTAGTGAGGAAAAGAGGGGGGGGGGAGGGGGTAGAAAATTCATTATGTCAAAATTTTATAATTTATAAATAACAATGCTCTTTCAAGTTTACAAGGGAATAGACTCCCAATAGACGACAGAGTTTAAAATTATTTTTTTTTAAAATGTATTTGAGGGTCGATAAAGACATCTTATTAAATTTTGATTTAAAAAAAGGTAATTACTATTTTTAAAAAAATTCAAATATAAAGACATCTCTTTTTAAACAACATAAAATAAAATTACTGAATTAAAAAATAAATATGTAATATCAAATAATTATTTCAAACTTGGTATTTCCCCATATTACATTACTCAAAACGAGGCAAGAAATAGAAAACAGCGTGATAACCTCGGCCTTGCAAAAGATTCTGGAGTGGAGGTCAAGGCCTCAAGAGGTTAACACCCGGCATAACGAAGGACAGTATTGTCAGTATTGACTAATTTGACTTTAAACTAATTTAACGCATAAGTAAAAACCTTTGGAAATGAGTCGTGTCTTTTTTGATATCACTATTGATGGGAAAAGTGCTGGCCGTATTGAAATGGAGGTATATTTTTTATACAAATAATTACAGTTTAAAAGATTCATTTTTTGTGTGAGTGTGTCAAGTGTGTGTGAAACTGACAAAAAGTAGTTAGTTAATTCAGTTAAGTTAGTAGTAGTAGTAGGTTCTAAACTTAGGCTTACTTTACCCTTTAGCAGCAATCTTTAGTACTCTTTACTTTGGTAGTTTTAGTTTTGGCGTGGAAAGTGTTAAAGAGTAATAAGTGTTTATTAATTCTACGCACACAGCTAGTTATTATTATTAGTTACTTTTGGCATTAGTCATTAGCCTCCATTGCCATTAGTCATTAGAATTAGTATTAGAATTACTACTTTGCATCAGGGACAGGTCCCACATTTTTTTTTACACTAAAACGTTGAAAAGAGGAAGTATAGTATAGTAACTTAGTATAGTCTATCTATATGCTATAATACATGTAAATATTGTTTATTGATAGAAATAGAACACAGCACAAGTGTAATTTATTGTCCTTCCGATAACCTGTCATCAAATACTAAATATCTTAATTAGGGATGTGACGGAGCTGATGAAAATCTGCATCTGTCGGATTCGGATTTGGCAATTATAAATCCGTCGAATGCTGATGCGGATTTGGTCAACACTAGGCTAAAAGGGGGTGTACCAAGGTTTCAGTCCCGTGCCCCCCCCCCATAACGAGGATTTTTAGCATTTCTTTTTGCATGAACAGCAGCGTAAACTATTACAAAGCACAGTTAGCCACATTGTTGACGGATCATCAGTACAAGATGCTTTGCATAAAGTAAAATTCTACTTAACGTTTATTTTGACAAAGCGCACCTCGATAGTACTCTTTTTAGAAACGAAATCACAGAAAGTAAAAACTATTCAGTGGGGGACAGGAGATGAATTCGACTTCCGGCAAGATGGCGATTGCCTTCGCTCGTGTTTTCGCTCGATTCGTGAATTTTCGGGGTAGTTTTTACTTGAAAATGTGATTTTGCTATACTTTTTTGTAAAAATAATAGTACTAAGGTGCCGTTAACTTGCACGGTATGATACCGTGTAAGTGTAAGTTAGTAAAAAAATAACTTGCACGGTATGGCCCCGTGTAAGTAAGTAAAAAAATAACTTGCTCAGTACGGTAATGTTTTAATGTAAAAAATAGACAACTAAACCTAACCCTGACCCTAAAACTAATAATTACAATTTAATGTTAAATTGATTTAATTAGTTTTAGTTCCTGTATTACTGTATTTGTTTTTCTATTTTAATGTAAAAAATAGACAACTAACCCTAACCTTGACCCTAAAACTAAAAGATCTAATTTAATCGTAATTATAATAAGAATTTTAAATTGATTTCAATATATTTGTTTTTCTATTTTGCCCTCTTTTGTGCTCGAGGTACTAGGTTTCGGCGACTTAGAAAAATCGAATTAGCCGATGAAAAAATGCTAAGATAGAGAGAGAATTTGGTGGTTCCAATAAAAAACGTCGAGTTAGTGGGGTGGTCGAGCTAACCGAGCTCGAGGTAAGTGGGTTCGACTGTGATGGAATTGAAAAATTCAAACACATTTTTAAAAAACAGGTCACTTATCACTTTAGGTGATAAGCCGAAACAGGGTCTTTTCAGGCCGCCTTCTTTGTCACTTGCCATAGCAACTAAGTTGGTGGTCGGAAAAAGTTAATAATTCTAGAAAGCCATCTGTTGTCACTAGCAGTTGCTTTTAATTAAAAAAAATTCCCTGTTGGTCAGCAATGAACCCAAATCACATTTTTACCATGTATGAATTTACTGCATATTAAAACAAAAGTTGCTTTTAAAATTTAAATTAAAGAGTACCAGAAAATCTATAATGAGTGGGTGGTCACTCTAAAGCTTTAAATTCAAAAGCAGTGCAATTTTAAAATCTTTTTTCCCCAGCTTTACAGCAATGATGTGCCCAAAACAGCTGGTATGTATTTTTAAATATATATTTTTTAACATACTGGTTATTATTAGGGCTGTTATCGATTAATTTAAATTTAATCGTTAACTTTTGAAAAATTATCGATTTAATTAATCGATAATTTTTATTAAAGCCAAGAATAGAAATTTATGACGTAATTAAACTGAACATTTCAAGGGAAGTAACAAAAACAGGTAATTGACTTTTAAAAAATAAATTTACCACGTTTTTATTAACTTGCTTTCGTTCCTGTCTGTCCACAATTTTTTTAAAGTTTCTGCCGGTCCACATAAATTAATAAAATTAATTTTAATATTACGTGGGAGATGTTTGTACGTAAAAAATGTATATAAATTATTATTAATTATTAATAATTAATTATTTATTACTAAAAAAATTTTAAAATATTATAAATATTTTCTTAAATTTTATCGCTTAATCGAGAAATTAATCGATAATTTTCGCAGCCCTAGTTATACATGTTTTTTATTAAAATTTGTCAAAACTGATACTTTTTAAACACAAAAAACACACGTAAACACAAGTTAAAGATACAAAAGATATATATTTCGTTATATAAAGATTAGAAGTGTATTCACATGTTAATTTTATTTGTGTAATTCTCCTAAACTTATTTTTAATTAATTTTCTGAAAACTACGAAAAATGACCCCAAAAGAAAAATGACCCCAAAACGCGTTTTTTTCCACCTCCTACTCTAAGTTTAAAAAGTCATTTCAGTAAATTTAAAAAAGAAATTCATTTATAAAATACAATAAAATTATTGTTTAATTATTGTCATGATCACGTTTGAAAGCTCATTCCCTCAATGCTACAATTCCAGTAGCATCCAAATTGCTAAATGAGATCCTAGGCAAGATAGTTTGTTTCCTGTGAGATCCCATTTTTAGCATTATGTTTTCCTTTGAGATTCTGTTCCGTGTGAGATTATGAAGTTATCTACCAAAGATCCCTAAGATTTAATTATACATCATTTTAAATATGCTATACATTAGTAATAGCTACCAGCTTCACATGTTCACATAATGTTATCAGTAATTCTATAGGTAATTTTTTACATAGGTTATGAGAGGGAAAGGAAATAGGGGCCCAGGTGGATATTATGTGGTCAGGTTCATCATTCCATGTATAGACATGCATTTCTCTTTTATTTAATATAGACATATGAATTTCAGAAAACTTCCGTGCTCTTTGTACTGGTGAGAAAGGTTATGGTTATAAGGGAAGTACATTTCATAGAATAATCCCAGGATTCATGTGCCAGGGTGGTGATTTCACCAACCACAATGGCACTGGAGGAAAGAGTATTTATGGGAATAAATTTGCTGATGAGAACTTCAAATACAGACACGAGGGCTCCAGGTAATGCTTGATTAGTAGAATACATTATTTGATAGTTTTTTTTTAAAGATAGATTAAATTTTATTTATTTCTTCCACATTTTACTGTGGTTTAATTTTTAATCTTCTTAACTGAGGAATTGTCCAATTAAAAAATATTTGTATTAATCTTTTTAGCAAGAAAAAAGTAATTAAAACATATTAATGGCAATTGAATACTGTGGCCCATATAATTGATTCTTTGATCTGTGTGAAATGATTATGACCTTTTATGAAACAGTTATTGCAAATATGGGATTGTTTCTTTCCTCAACTGACATGCACGTTGAGTCATTTCAAAATTCAAACATCTAAATAGTTTTTGGGTAAACGTCATTTTAATTATCAAAATTAGAACTTGATCAGCTAAGAGTGACTTACTAGTACTAGCATTATAATCATCACAATTAGTTATATAATTTTGGATTTATATTGGTTTCAAATTAGGTTTTCGTGTTATTTTTCAGTCCATAAAGAGTGAAAAATATTTAAAAAATCTATAACAATCTTGAGTTCTTAAGTTTTTATAGAAACCCTAATTATGACCTAATTACAGTAGAACCCGGTTATGTCGACGGCCTAGGGGTTTGCCAAAAAGCGTCGAGATAACCGATGATCGAGATAAACGAAAACCAATATGGCGGCAAAATATTAACATGTGCTTGAAATTTCTTCATGTACATGATGGGACGAATAATCGGAATCCTATCGGAATATCTGGACCCTAATATTTCTTCACTCTTTCCTAAGGTTGTTAAGACCGTTTTTTAAAGGACTGTTTAAATATAACCCTTTGTTGCTTTAGCGCTGTTTTTTTCCCGAGTACATAACTTCATAAATTCAGCTACTCCTGCCCCGCCAAGCCGCGTTGGTTGGTGACATCGTGTTTTCCTCTCTTATGCGCTCCCAGTTAACATTAGTTTTTTTTTAAATGGGGGTTACACTGTTTCTGAGTTACCATAATTCACAGCAGTGATTCCCAGATTGAGTGATACTGTGCCTTGGAGGGCACTTGCATGACTTTCCTTACAAGCTACACTAATTAAATAACCCGCCCGTGTAACCTACACATCCCTTCATTGTCCCCAAACCATTCTCTTCCAAATCATCTTCCTTGGGTTCGTCCCCTCAGCTTACTATGGCCTCAGAATTCCTTTGGTAACTTGGTAACGTGATGCTAATCGGACTAACCAACAACAATGGTGTGGGAGATTTGTGTGGGGGTGGGTAAACTGTCTGTAGTCTGTAATATATCCTAAAAGTAAGCACCCTATGATTTTGGTATCGTCCCATCACTAGCCTTAATAAATGAGAATGTACATTCACATTTTTTTAATGTTTTTTTTTACATAACAGCGTTGTCGTTATTGTTTGATGAAGCCATCGGCATGCTATAAAAATGTACATACATATTTGCTAACAACAAAAGGCATATGTGCACCAAGTAACAGCAGAAATATGAAATAAAAACCACCTTTTCTTTTCTAAAGATATTCGTTAATCTTAAAAAATAAAATGATTATTGCATCAGGAAAGGAATTAAGTTTAATAATAATATAACATGCACTGCGAAATAATGACAATTAAAGACCGATAACACGATTTTCGAGCACCTCGGGTGAATACATACTCGATAGAGACGCGTCAAACTAATTCACACACTGATCAAAAGAGAAACAAGATAAAAACATCAGGTAATTTTTATTGAAATGTCGTAGAATCACACAATAGCAGGAGGTCTCGAGGAAATCGAGATTTCGATGCTATTTTTAGCTAGGGGAACAGACAGGATCAAGATAACCAACATTGAGTTGCAAATTTGGTCCTCTTTTGTGCTCGATATATTAGGGTTCAGCGACATAAAAGAATCGACATAACCGATGAGAAAATGATTAGACAAAGAATTTGGCGGTTCCAAACAACTTAATAGGGTTGGCAAGTTAACCGTGGTCGAGATAAGTGGGTTCTACTGTACCTAGATTTAACATTAAACAGCCGAATAGTGTGAAATAACACCTTGTAGTCACCTTAACAATATGTAATATATGTTGGACATTATGAAAACAATATTGTATGATTAATTACACACAAAGTTCTAGTTGGCTAGGTTTCACTACACCTGACAACTGAGTGAGCACACACTGAAACAATTTCACTCTCTTGATCAATTAAAAAAAAATATATACATCATTTGAAAAACCGGGATAGTCAAGTGTTTGTGTGTGTATGTATGTATATATATATATATATATATATATATGCACGCACATACATACATACATACAGAGAGAGAGAGAGAGATATGGCAACATAGTTATTTTGCTTGCAAATATATTTGCTAATTCAAATAGCACTTATTCATTGTAATAAAATTAACATATTTTGACAGGGACGTTGTCCATGGCTAATGCAGGCCCCAACACAAATGGTTCCCAATTTTTCATCTGCACTGAAAAAACTGATTGGTAAGATATTTTAAGCTCAATTATTTTTTATTGATTTCACAAAGAATTTTTTGTTCTTCAAATAGTCATAACATTATACAAGAAGAGTTTAAAAAAACAACAAAAAAAAACCTCAGTATTTTATGTTTTTAGCTAGTCCATCTGGTCATTAAAATTATCTATTACGATTGTGAACCCCATATCATGTATAATTTTGCTGGCCATAATATCCCAGATGTTAAAAAAAACAGTTTTAAAAATTTTATGTATTAATTTTTTAGTCTGTCAGGACATGATAAATAGCAGCTTGGTGAATGTTGGAATACAGGTTTCTAATAATTGTCATCTTATTCTACAACCTCTTGCCAATTTAACTCTTTTTCTCCGTATCATTATATCAACGGTCCCATCGTTGAATTTAAAAAGAAGGATCAACTATGGGAGCGTGAAATTATTAAAACTGAATGGTTTTATTTCGTTTCATAGTTATTGAACTAAAATTACTTTTAATGTAATCTAGAATGATTTCCCTTGAATAAAAAAAAGTCAGAAATTCTTTGTTTCAATTTGTTTTCACCGCTAAAGAACCGTTTGAAGGGCTTGTTTTCCTTTTCGTTTGACGTTTGTTTAAAAACATGGATATTTAACCAGCTCATCTATTTATCGATCTAGTGTTATTTTAAATACTACGATGATAAAGAGGTATAGTTTTTCATGATGATTCAGATAGTAATTTTAAATTGCCGATAAATCATATGCCTAAAGTTAGTAGTTGTAGTGAACTTTACAAAGAAGATGAAAATTCATCTGTTGATGAAAAACTAGTCCCAGCCCTGTCTCACATGCCTTGATGAATTGATACTAATAATATTTCTACTACAAATAATAATATAGACAATATAGAGCAGAGTCGGGAAACTTTTTTCCTGAGAAAGCCATAAAAACCACATATTTTGAAAAGTAATTCTGTGAGAGCCATGCATTATGTTTAAAACTAACAATTCAATTCAAGTAAATGTGCGCATTTTGTGTAATTTCAACACTAAAAGTACAATAATTATGTCTCTGAATTCTTTTTAATAACATTGTTATGCTGTTTTTTTTATATGCAGGTTAAAGCTGTCTGAATAAACATATTTTTATATAATCAAACATATGCCTGAGAGCCAGATGCAGCCATCAATAGAGCCACATCTGGCTCGCGAGCCATGGTTTCCCGACCCCTGATATAGAGTTTAGTTTGAAAGCTGCTAAACATGGCACTAAAACTAAGTCCAATTTTATATAGTATTTAACTCAAAAGCTCCTGAAGGTCTACTTCCGAATCTATTTCATATTCCGGACAAAGGGAAGCAAACTTCGTTAAGCTTTTGATTCCATTAGAAAAATGCTTTTATTTTCTAAAGATATTCGTTTATCTTAAAAAATAAAATGATTAATGCATCGAGAAATGAATTAAGTTAAATAACATGCACTGTGAAATAATGACGATTAAAGTCCAATAACAGGATTTTCGGCACTTCGGGTGAATACATACGCAATATAGACGGGTCAAACTAATTCACACATGGATCGAAAAGTGAAACAAGTTAAAAAGATCTGGTACTTTTTATTAAAATCTCGTAGAATCACACGATAGCTTGAAGTCTCGAGGAAAGTAAGATTTCGACGCTATTTTTAACAAAAAAATGTGCGTCGCTAAACGAACAGACCCATTTGGGCGTATCCGTAAGGACCCCTATAAGGACGCATTTAGTCGCATTAGGAGCAAATGAGTTAAAATAACTAGTTGCAATACATAGTTTTTTAGTATAGTTTCCAGTTCCATAGTACAGGGTCCCACTGGGGAACTGGGTCGGGAAAACTGGTAAAAGTCGGGAATTCATAAAATAATTTTCCCGGTCTTGAAAGTCGGGAAAGTTATAACTAGCCAGGAATTTTTTATTTATATATTTTTTTTGCCCCAAGTAAATGAATTTGATTACATCTTTGTGGTCATCTTTCGATTCCATTAAAAAAAAAGAAGTTACCAGTTTATAATTGTCTGCACATGCGTTTAAATTAAGGTAACATTTTCACCTCGTCCAATGGCACCTATGGCATGTCACAGCCTCTCGCGTTTGCAATGCCAGTCCAATCAGCGAATTTTAGATAAAAATTTAACCATATCAATATGGCAATTTTAAGTTGAATGCTTTTCACGTGCAAATTGTGGTTCTCAGTCTTGTATTTTCCTTTTCTAGTCTTGAAATAGTCTTGTTTTTTTTTAATGTTAGGTTATTACTGTTTGCTGTAAATATGAATATAGCACAGAAAAAAACACAATTTTTTTACATTTTGGATAAAAGTAAAGATGTAAATTTTGTGACTTTGAATGTGGTTTTTATTTTTAACAAATTGTTTTTATTTTCATTTTTTTATTTTCACTAAAACAAAATCATGTTATTTTATGAAAACATTGTCACGAGTCTGTGTTGTCTGAAAATATCATCCTTTTAATTCAATACCAAATATATCATGTTAGTTAATTAAAAAGTTATTAACATTTAAAGATAGCATGGTAGCCTGCGACAAAGTTCCAAAATGGATAATTCCGTCAGAATGAGGAAATAATTCAGGAGCAAAAGAGTTAAGGCAGGTGCGGGTCAGAATTCAACAACCCTATAAAAATGGTTAAAAATTGCTGGAGGTCACAGAAAAATGCACTGGACGGTTTTAGGGTTAATTTCCAGGAATTCAGATGCCCCTTCTATTTCTATACTGAAGATTATTGCATTAATTTTAGGTGAATTGTGTCTAATTTTGAGTGCTGTTTTCAGCTTAATTGAAAACTCATGATCGTAATGATTCAGCTTCTAAAGGAATATTTATATTTCTCTTCTAGGTTGGATGGCAAACATGTTGTGTTTGGCAAAGTGGTTAAAGGCATGGAAATTGTGAGGGCTATGGAAGCATGTGGCCGTGATGATGGCAAGCCTAAAAGTAAGGTGGTCATTGGTGACTCTGGGGCATTATAGGCCATACATGATTGGCTCTCAAGTTATTAATTCTTTAAATTTTGTATGCAGCAATGATGTTTTCTAGAACATATTGAAATGAGAAAATTTTGAGCAATGTACATTCTGTTAAAGATTTTTCTTTAACTTAATTGTTTATAGAACAAAAAATCTTGATCTGTTTTATTCTAGTATTTATTTTTGTAATTTGCGATGTACTGTCAGGATAATTATATATAAATTTTTTTAAAAATTTGATATTGTATGGGAATCTAATCTCAAAATGGTTATGTTCACAGAAATGTTGGTTTTTATTTATAATTTTAGGATTAAAAATGCAAATTGAAAACATGCTTATTTGAATATTTTGTTAATCCAAGTACCTGAACTTTTGTTGATCAGTCTTCATTCAGTGCTTGTTCTCTCAGTTCTTGTAATTTTATGAGCATTTGTTGTCACTTATTAAACTTGTGTTCCATTTTTTAAATATTTTTTTTTGAAGATGAAAATATTGAAAATGGTATTTGAATATTTTTAGACTGCTACTTGAAAATGCTGATAAATGATTTTTTCCCCCTTAAAACAAAATTGCTCAAATTGCCATTTTCAGATGTATGATTCCAAAAATTTTGTGAAAATCCAGTTATTACATTTTTGAAAGCACATTTACTGTCTCCATTGAGTTGTATACATCTGCCACTTCTTCATTTTCTTGTAGGTAGTGCCATGGTTTGATGTACTTACTTGCTTTAAAAAAAAAGCTTTACCAGCCGCCTGACTTCAAATGTCATCAGTGGCATGTACTAATATTCATTCCTATAAACAGTTGTCATTTGGTTTAAGGGTACGTTTTTATAAATAATTGAACATGACTATTTTCATCATGATAAGTAATAGATATTAATTTCTACAAAGTAGAGAAGTTCTTTGGTACTAGTTTTTTTTTGTGAAACTTATTTTCTTCAATAAAGTTCAATTTTGAATAAAAAGTTAAGTTGTCATTTATTCATTTGAAACGTTGAGCTTCAGTTTAAATGTAATGAATATAGATACCCTGTTCTTAATTCTTATCTCAGTGTTTTTCTTTTAGTCTTTAACTTATCCACTTGATTACAAAGATTCATCCAGACAAGCTAATTTTAAATTATAAAGTGAAGTTTTTTCCACCAATAGTTTTCTATTTACATAGATTGTAACTTGTAACATTCCACAGATATTTAATGCAACATTGGATTATTTAATGGGGTTCTTAAATAATCAATATATATAATTTGCTATGTATGTTCGTAACACCATGTAATCGGGCAATAAAAGATTTTAGAAAGTGCACCCCTTAAAAAAAACCTTTCAAATACATTACTGCAAGAAAAGACAATCTCTTTGAATGTCCTTATAACATTATTCAATATGGAAATAAGATTGAATTTTTCTCTCTTTGTCTCTACATTTTCTGATTATTTACAATAGGCTTTCAGGCAAAAGGGACAATTACAAAAACTATACTAACATAATCTACTGTTCTCTACAGGGTAAAAGTAAAAGGAACCGTCACTAACTTAAAAGCTAACTTATAGTTATTTATCTTTATCATTTGCCTCAATGGGTGCTCATGTCGATCAGTCGATCAGAAATTATACATTCCTTCTAGGAGATTTACTTCATAATTCGAGAATACATGCATATACAAAAAATGCTGTCATTAATTAATTAATGAGTGGTTGAATTAAAATAAATGAAAGTTCTGTAGTAGTAGATTATTTTTTATTCTGATGTGTAATTTTTCAAAATTAAATGATTTCAGCTGAAATATATTTATTTTGAAAACTTCCGTCATTTTTGACGGGTGATACACTAGTCTTCTACATAAAATAATGTATAATGAAAAGATCAATTTTATTGTGAAACAAAAAGTTGTGAGCATTAAAATCTCTTTGGTACAAGGGAAACTAAAGATACGTTAAATAGGGTTGCAAGAGCCTTCAAGAGGATCTAAACGCGCTATGCCCGTCAATAACTTTAAGGGTAAGTTGAACAAATAGTATGTACCGTATATACTCGTTCTATAGCCCGTTCGTTCATAAGCCGACCCCCCCAACTTTTGGAAGGGAAAAGTATTAAAAGTGTATCGATCGCAAGCCGACCCCCCAAAAATAATAGGACAGCTTTGAAAAAATTGTACATATGTTTTTAAAACTACAAACTAAATCGGTCATTATGATTGTTTACTTTGTACTGCCTATCTTTGTCTTTCTGCTCTTTGTTAAGTAAGAGTTAACAGTATTTTTAAAAAAAATTTGGTAAACCGTGACGAAAGCGCGTACATTAAAATCTGTGGTTGAAAACAAAATTTGTATAACAATTTATTAAAACGTTCACAAAAATAAATAAAATGATTAAATAAGGTAAGTGCTGATTTTTAATAATATATTATAGCTTCTGGTAGAGCAGTCGAATCTTGTAGAATGTAGAAAAGGACATTGATAATCTACAATAACAACACCGATATTCAATATCCATGCAGAAAGCACCTATGACCCGCTCATAAGCTGACACACACACACACACTTTTCCCCCTAGATTTTGTCCAAAAAAGGTCGGCTTGCGACTACTATACGGTAGTTTATGTTAAAATACAGTGGTACATCGGTATACATCTGCTTTGGTATAAGCACAAGTCCAACTTGGTATACAACCTGCATACCTCACGCAATTTTGACAGATTTCACAATTTTCCTCTTCACAAAAAGTTAAACCCCCCCTCAATCATAGCGTCAAAAAGCTGCCCCCCCCAACAATAAAAACTAAAAGCCGTAATTCCTATTTAAAAATGAGCATGTTTTGAATCACTTTATATTGTCATTTAAATTTGTATTTAATGCGAGGCTTCACTCTAATATCGTAACACGCGTGAAGACATTTAAAATATTAAATAAATTCCAAGCAATAAAATATTTAAATGGAACTTTTTTTAATTAAAAGGTTCACGTTTTTTTTAATGTGCCGTCACAGTTATTTAACACCCCTTTGCCCCTCGTCACAAATGTCTGACCCCCTCTCCTGTGCGTGACGTCAGTTATGGACGGCTCCTTTTAGTCAAAATGACACATCGCGCATGTGTAATTAGTAATTTGTAGAAAGGGGCCGTCCATAAATGACGTCACGCGATTTTTGCCGATTTTCGACCCCCTCCCCCCCCTCGTCACGCGTCGTCACAAAAACTTAGACCCCCCCCTCTAAAAATACGTCACAAAACTTTGACACCCAAAAAAAAACCACTTTATTTTCTATTTGAAAATAAGTATGTTTCAAATCACTTTTATTGTTTTTAAGTATTTATTATTTATTTAGTGAAGATCTACATTGTAATATCGTAACCCGCGTGAAGCATTTTTTAAAAACGTTTAACTGGCCTTCAGAAAACCAACTGTGTTAACATCCTTAGATTATAATTTATTTTAATGCATACAAATTAAACATTGACTATTAATCATCACGGTTAACGTCTTTGTTTAGAAAAAAAATATTTAAAAATAACATTTTTAAAATGTATTTGTAAAAAAATCCCTCAATTGACTGACGGGCATCCCGTAAGAAAGAGGTCGGCGAACAGAGGTAAATAACCTCATCTGGGGTCAAAAAGGGAATTCTTGGGGGCAATGCAGACTCATTTGGGACATATAACATCCACTACAATCCACTAGATATATTAAAATACGTCATGTGTACGTGTACGCTTGGAACATATGCCCATTATTGAACCGGTTCCTTCCAGAAAATGCATTTTTTTAAAATTTGACAACTATGTAGATTTCTTACCTACGTACTATACGAAGACACCCAAATCTACCCTACTTTCATTTATATTGACACGAGTGTCAATAATCTTAATCCACATGACTTTGTCTGTATCACGTATCCTTTCTGTGATATTTAAAATTAATGCCTTAAAAACTGAGCTAAGAAGAAAAGTTGTTTTGTGCTCCTCTCGATTTGCGATTGTCAAGAATTTGATGCATTCAATAAAGTTAATGAATACTTGACTAATTTTAAATGGGCTCATTTACCATTATATCTAGAACAGTGCTTCTCAAACTTTTTAGTATGGCGGACCGGCAGGAATTTTTGCCATTGCACCAAAGACCGGTGCACTATTTTCCCTGCACTGACAATTTTTTTGTCCTTTTTTTAGAACATCTGCGGACCGGCAGCGGATGGCCCACGGACCGGCACCGGTCCGCGGACCACCACTTTGAGAAGCACTGATCTAGAAGACTAGAATGGCCAGGGGCGTTTGACCAAAAACCAATCGAACAATTATATCAAACTTAAAACGTTTTTAATTCTATCAAATAGATTCCCTCCCCCCTCACCCTTTTAAAGAAAAAGGATATTCCGTGTCGTTTTGACTTAAAATATCTACACATAATCCTATTCAGATCATTTTTAGACACTTGTCATGCTTGTAAAACTCACCAGTAGCATTTTCGCTTACGACGCTCCCCCAAATCCCCGAGTCATGTGAGCAGAACCTAGAGTCTGGGGGTGGGGGGGGGGTAACGCACACATAAACTTGTCTATTTTGGGGTTAACGGGCAAAAAAGTTCATGAGAGAACCAAACGGAGCTGCGGTTACATCACAAATGCTTTGATGTCAACATCAAACGACGCAGTGTAACAATTTCATATGTTATCTTGTGGATTCTCAAACTTAAGAATTATAATTAGATTTAATTTTCATGTCTTGATAGCTTACGCCAACCAGCGTCTGATGGCCTACCGACCGGCTCAATGAGAAGCACTGATTTAAAAAAAATAAAAATAAAAATTTAAAGTCATTAAATAAATTGTAAGCGACCAAATATTTCAGTGGAAGTTTTATTTAAAGTTACCCTTTTGATGTGACGTCACACTTCTTCATACCCCCTCCCTCCCCCTCGTCACGCATCGTCACAAAAGTGTGACCCCCCTCCCCCCTAGGTGCGTGACGTCATTTATGGACGGCCCCAAATGACAGCACACCTCGCGATACTCAAGTGTGTTCAGTGTTGGTACGCCAGTTGTAACCATGCATCATACAGTGAACTACTCGCGCAATAAATAAATTATCACGTGATTTTGTGTTTTCTCGTAAATTATGAGTAAATTCACTTAACATGAGTTCTAAGAAAGTTAATGAGAGGAGCCAAACAAAAATGGTTAGGATCACCATAAAGCTGAAATAAAACAAACCCGTAAAAACAAAGTTTTTGACTATAAATCCTTTATATATGAGTCATAACTAACAGTATTGATTATGTTCAAACACGACAAACATTTACAGACTGAATCTGTCTTAACTCCCCTTTGCTTTATAATCCCCGGGGGGGGGGATGGGAGAGGGGAAAGGTCTGGTCACCGATCGCTGGCCCGAGCTCAGCGTGATACGTAAAATGTAAACAAAAGCACGCCGGTACTTCAATGGGTCGCGTTAACGCATCAACTCAAACTCTCACGTGGGAAAAAAACAATAACAAACAGTGAATTTGAATTACATACGTTATATAAGGATAAGCTAAAAATGCATTAATTTTATTACGGTACGTTCGATTGATCTGACATTTTGATACGATGCATTGTTAGGTGACACGGATCTTTATGCCAAATTTCAGCTCGATCGCATGACGGGAAGTGGGTCATTTTTTACTTTTGTTTTTCCGCCCGCCCAAGACAGAGATCACGACAGAGATAGATGACGACAGAGACGGCGGTGAAGTTAATATAAGGAATTTAAAAAGAGATTGTTGTTAATTAGCTTTGTGTGCAAATACCATTGCTCGCCGTTTTGTAGAATTGGGTGAAAACATTGTGACTCGATTAGCGAAAAATGCATGCAAGTTTCGCCATTTTTCAATTACAATGGATGAATCGCTGGACAGCTGTTCCACCTCTCAACTGCTTGTGTTCATTATAGTTAGAGGTGTAGATGAAGACATGAACATAGCACAAGAGCTGGCTTCTCTACATAACATGTATGGCACAGCTACCGGAGAGGATATATTCAATGAATTGAAAAAAACATTGGCTGATTATAACTTGGACTGGTCTAACTTCACTTGCTTGACTGTTGATGGAGGAAAGAACATGAGTGGCACAAAGAAAGGCTTGGTTGGACAATTGAAGCAGATGTTTAATGAGAAACACATTCCACAACCAATGTTCCTGCACAGTATTATTCACCAGCAAGCTTTGTTTGCTAAATATGTGGACATTAGCAGTGTAATGAATCCTGTGGTGAAGATGGTGAATTTAATAAGGTCACATGGGTTCAACCATAGACAGTTCAGAGACATGTTGAAAGATACAGACACAGAATCGCAAGATTTACCAAATTACAAGCAGTAAGATGGCTAAGTTTTGAGAAATTTCTGAATAGAGTATTTGAATTAATACTTTGCATGACTTTGATGAAAGTAAAGGAAAGTCACAGCCATTACTGTCTGATGAAGAGTGGGTATGGAAATTGGCCTCTACTGCAGACATAACTGGTCATTTAAAATTTCTTAACCTAAAACTACAAGCAGAGAAAAATCTAGTTCCTGGTGTATACAATCACCTAAAGGCCTTCAGATCTAAACTTGTCTTGTTTTTAGAACACGTACAGGCCAAAAACTTGACACACTATCAGCAGTGTAAGGTCTTCATGGCTGAAGCAACAGCTGAGTTCCCCACATCATTTGCATGCGAGATCATCAATGACCTCCAGCTGTAGTTTCAGGAGCGGTTTTCTGACTTGGATTCACATGCAGAAGAAGTGAGGCTATTTCAAAATCCATTTGAAGCAGAGATGAACTGCAGCTGGAGGTCATTGATTTGCAAGCAAATGACCTCCTTAGGGACTTCAAAGAAGGACTTTTGAGTTTTTACCAGTTTTTGCCCAAGGATGACTTTCCTAATGTCAAAGATTTTCCATCTAGATACCTTTCAATCTTTGAAACAACATACTTGTGCGAACAGACATTTTCGAGGATGAAATACTGTGAAGAACAATTTGAGAACTAACTTGTCTGATGATAATCTCAGGTCACTGTTGATGTTAGGGACATCAAATCTAAAGCCAGAAATATCTACTATTTTGGCATCCAGTACACAATTTCACCATCCCCACTAATACAGGTGTTCATGTGCAGTGTATCAATGTATTATTAAATATTATTAAATATATAATTAAATAATAATAATAATATTAATAATATACATATAATAATATTAAATATATAATTAAAAACAGCATCTATGTTTTTATTATTTCTTATTTGGATCTCTAGTGTGTAGTCGGCCCCCAAACTGCTGTTTGACAGTTAATGTGGCCCTCCGGCCAGTGGCGTAGCTAGGGGGCGGTGGGGCGGTCCGCCCCGGGTGGCACTCATTTAAGGGCGGCATTTGTGGGCATTTGAAAAGTACAATCAATACCGACAACCGCCATTTTTCTTTTGAAAGGGGAAAACCAAGGTGAAACAAAAATATTCGTAATTTCGAGTCTTAATTAACGGATTCGCACATTTGTTTGATTACATAGTGGATATTATAACTAACGCAAAACTGTTCAAAAATTTTTAATCGCTCAAAAAACGTATCCATTTGTTTGGAAAACTAAGCGGTATAAGTCACAGATGACGCTTTTATAAGAAAACTACCCAAAAAAACCACAACACGGCCGGGCCAAATAATGTGTGCTATTAATATCACCACGACAATTTGACGTTGAGTTTCGACTTCGCAGAAATATGCGCGAACAAGTACTTTCATGGCATGGTGGTTCAAATATTGTGTTTAACTTGCAAGTAGTAATTTATATTACCGTTTCAGTTTTCAGTAAATTATTGTAAGGTAAGTTATTAAAAATTAAATTTATTTTGTTTTTATTATATTTAAGTAGCACACATAATTTGTGTTTTTCATTAAAATACTGTTATTCATCAAGCATGTTACGCATATCCAATTAAAGTAATAGTAATGTGTAAATAATTTGAATTCATCTATTTTATGGAAAATAATTAAGATTTATGACAAGAATATGTAAAAAATTCAGATTTCTCCGTTAATAAACATAGCAATAGGCATAATAATTTCGAAAAAGACATATTTTAAACTTTCAAGCGTCTTGGAAAAATTGACATCTGAAGAAGTAACTAGGAAAACGAGATCAGAATCAGATGCTGGAATTTTACTAAATTCTATGCAATCTTTTTCTCTTCTATTATCTCAACTTATGGGAACCCGTCATTTTTTAAAATTAATGCAAAGCCATTGCATGGAACAAAGAGATGTGCTAATACAAAATGCTGTTTTAACAGCCAAGCAATTTGTGAAGAGATGGAGATATCAACTGAACGCCTAGTTAGAAGGAGAAAAATATGAGTAGGGGAAATTCAGAAGACGTGGTTCTATCTTTAAAACAAGAAGTACAACGAGAAATGTTTTTATCCATGGATGGAATTATAAAAGAAAAGAAAAGAACGCTTTGATGAGTTGCAGTTCCTTGCAAGAAAATATTCGTATATAATACCATGTAACTGTAACCTACTAAATGAAGCATTCGAACATCAAATAAATTACTTTATTGACATTGACAGTTCAATATGGAAAGAAAAAGGATCCAGGTTTTTATGGCTGTACCTACACTACAAGAAGAGGCATTATTTTAGAAAAACGGGGGAAAAGGCACCTTTGATCTATTAAAATTTATTCAACAGTATAGATTGTAAAATTCTGTACCCAACATTGTAATTTTGCTATGAATTTTTTCAACTATTGCTATCAGTGTTGCTAGTTGTGAAAGGAGCTTCTCCAAACTGAAGTTGCTAAAAAATTATCTTCGTTCCACAATGAGCGATTAAAGACAACACAATCTTGCAATACTGTCCATAGAACAAGATATTACAAATAATTTTAATTTTGATAGCGTAATACACGATTTTTCTATTATCAAAGTTAGGAAAGTAAATGTATAAATATGTTAACATACTAATGTACAGAGGCGTAACTGGGTTTATGACGCCCTTGGCAAATTTATTTTTGGCGCATTTTATTTAAATAAAAAAGTAAAAATTAGAGATTTAGCGGCGCCCTTTTGAACTGGCGCAGGCCGGCGCCCTTGGCAACTCCACTAATGTCAAGCCGTTGTTACGCCACTGCTAATGTATACAATTTCTTTGTTTGTTAAAAAAAATTATTTGTTTATAAATACAACATAAAAGAATAGTAATAGTAATTGGTAATGTTTTTTTGTGGGGTGTAAATTTGGAATATGTTTTTTCTCATGGACTGCGAGCTCAGTAACTTTCTTGTGGCCTTTAAAAAAAGTATCTTGTATTTTTATGAATGTGTATTTATAGGTATATAATCTTATGCGGCCTCTTTTAGTGCTGCTTACATAAATATGGCATGCAATGGCAGTGGCGTAGCGAGGGGGGGCAGGGGGGACATATGTCCCCGGGCGCCACGTTAGGGGGCGCCAAAATGAGTATTAAAACTTGTTACTTAATTTTATTTTGATGTAAACAATGTATCCAAAATACGCTTGCAATATTGAATTTTGAAGCTCCGAAAATATCTTCATTACAAGCCAGTTGGCAAGCATGATTTTGGCGCCCCCATTGAGCAATAAGGGGCACCATTCTACTCATAAATAAATGACACATCCACAATGTAGGATTGCTGATGGCGTTTAAAAAAAAACTGAGTTGCTGGGAGTAAATCGCTCGTGGCAATATATTTACCAATTAATAAAGCTGCTTAGTATTTCTGCGGCTGGATAGCGAAGTCAATAGTACGCTCGCCTCAAAAGCTGAGGGGCGTGGGATCGAGCCCACGTTAAAGCCACAATAAAAATGATGAATGACTAACGCTCAGAAAGTCCTCCACTGACCTGGAAAGGTAATGGGGCGCCCACCAAGGTCTAACAAGCCCCTAGTAAGTTCTAATGGAAACATTAGGACCCCCTACGACCAGTGGCGTCAGTAGGGGGATGCGGTGGGGGCAGGCCGCCCCGGGTGACACCATCAGGGGTGTGACACCAAAATCTAAAATGTTACTGTGTACGATTTTATGTCAAAAAAGTGACAACAATTTTTTTTTGTCACTTAGAAAAAACAAAACAAACAAACAAACCAAATACAATGAAATACATTAAACGCGAATACTTTAAGGGGGAATGCGAGGGTTGTAGAACGTACCAGGGTATACCATCAAAAGGGGTGACACCAAAATGTAAAACTGTATGTTCCCGTTATTTGGCACTGAAAGACTTGGAGGAGGTCTATGCGTTAAGTCGTGAAGGGGTGACACCATGAGCTACCACCCCGGATGACACCAACCCTAGTGACGCATCTGCCTACGACCATCGGTTACATCATCAAGTTCAACTCAAAATCTTCATTTGAGTTAGCAAATGGTTTTAAAAAATGGAGAAAGCCAGAAAAACTACAGTCCCATGAAAACAGTCTTGGCCACCGCAGAGCTTTTACTGGGTGGAAGGAAGTCGAGCAGAGGATACTTGATAAAACTGGAATTGATGTCCAAGTACAAGCTCAAATTCAATTGGAAAAACAACATTGGCGCGATATTTTAAAAAGAATACTTACATTTATTAAGTTTCTAGTTTCACAAAATTTGACACCGCGTGGCCATGAAGAACATCTGCATAAGGACGAGGATACAAACTTTTGGAAACTTTCTCTCTGTATTCAATCTCGTGGCTCAATCCACTGTTAGAAAAACACCAAAAACATGCCCGAGAAAATCCAGGTTCTGTATCTTATTTATCACCGGAAATCCAAAATGAATTTATCCACCTACTTAATCCACTGTAAGCAATCAGCTGTTGAGTAAAGTCAGAAAAAAAACAAGTACTACGGTATTTTACTTGACTCAACACCCGATCTAGGACACCGGGAACAGCTTTCCCAAGTCCTCAGATTTGTGGATGTGGATTTTCAAACTAAAAAAGTAACCATCAAAGATTCATTTTTAGGTTTTGTTCAGATACATTCCAAAGACGTAGCAAGCCTTGAAAGAGTTATCGTAGAGAACATGGAAGCTGATAACATTCCTCTAGCCGACTGTCGGTTACAATGTTATGACAATGCTGCTGTAATGACTGGGCATATATCCGGCCTTAAACAGCGAATATGTGCTAGAAATCACAGAGCAGTTGAAAGTATATTTGTTTTTCTCTCGTTCAACAACTCGTTGGGAAGAATTAAAAAGAGTTGTGGCAATCACAGTGAAGAGGGATTCTGAAACGCTGGTGTGCACGATCAGAAGCTGTTAAAGCTATTCTTGAAGGACTAGATGAACTAGTAGGGCTGTTAGAAAAAATTATCAGAAGATGCAACTATGACACCTGACAGCAGAAGTGATGTAGAAACTTTGCTGGCAGGTATATTGAACTTTAACTTTCTAGTTTTTGTTACATTTCTGGAACATCATACTTGGGAAAATTGATCGTGTCTAGAAAAGGTTGCAGGATTCTACTATGAATTTCAAGGAAGCAGCATCTGATTTTGAATCGCTGGAGCAAGAAATTGTCAAAATTTGTGATAATTTGAGCGAGGTAGACAATGGAAAAACAAGATGCACAACTTGGGGAATCGAGGTTGACAGAAGGATTAGACGACATCGTAGGATGCCTGGAGAATTAGCAAGAGATGCAGGACTTTCTGCAGAAGAAGAAATTGCTCGTGTTATGAACAGCGTAATTGATAGACTCCACCAAGAGATATGCTTAGGGTTTTTAAGTCTAAAAAACCTTAACACCAAATTTGGATTTTTACTAGATGTCAAAACTCTTCTCGCTGAGACAAATGTCGACTCACTTCGTCAAAATTGCTTAGATTTTGCCAATTTCTACGACACTGACGTCAATGGTCACGAATTGTGCACAGAAATCGGAGACTGCAAAATGCTGCTCAGTACCCGGACTGAAGTTCTACCGGAAACTCCGTTGGATCTTCTTTGTTTTATTGTTTCATCTGGATACGTATTTCCGAATCTGCGCATTTCAATGCAAATACTTCTAACAATTGCTGTTTCAATTGCAAGCTGTGAGCGGTCCTTCAGCAAACTGAAGCTTATTTTGTTTTATTTACGTGCTTCAATGGGACAAGATCGTCATAGTGATCTTGCACTCCTTAGCATCAAAAGAGAAACACTTGAGAATATTAATTGTGACAACGTGATTGACGAATGTGCGACTGTCAGATCAAGGAAGATCAATTTTTTGTAGACTGTCTATTCCAGTCATGTATAATTAGTAGAGTATATATATATTTTTCAAATAAATTGTTTACAATCGTTTAGAGAATTATTAGTATGTATTCTATTTCATTAAAATACCAGATGCTTCGAAAATGAACCATATAAACCGTAAAATTTCAAATCTTTCTTGGGGGCTCAGTCGGTCCGAGAAGGGGCGCAGACTTTGTGTCATGTCCCCGGGCGCAGATGACCCTAGCTACGCCACTGTGCAATGTAAACATGTTCCCCATCTTTACTTCGTTTCAATTACAATTATTTATTCATGTTCATTAATTTTTAAAAACCATAATATATGACGTGGGGTGGGTGTTTGGTATAATAATTAAAGATTTACTAGCTGACCCGCGGCGTAGCATACGCCGCTAATGATTTAGTGACTGGTGAAGACTTCCTGAAAGACACGTTTGTCAAAATGGGGTGGGTTTGCGCAAACGACTGTGAGTGAATGAAAAGAAGGAACTCTGGAGAGACCCGCGGCGTATCACCCGTAAAAAATGACGGAAATGTTCAGCTGAAATCTATTTATTTTGAAAAAAATGCACTTTTGTAGGGCGCCTATGGCGCCCACCTTTTTCAAAATCCCAACTAACTTGTCCCTGTTTGATCAATACGAAATATTAAATTTACTGAAATGTACACAAAGTATATTATAACTTTTTACATTGTTCCCTTTTTAAAAAAATTAAAATATCAGCGAAAACAATGACGTCATATCATTTTTTTTACAGCGCATATTTAATTTGCACACCTTTTGATGCATTGGTGCTGTAACTTGGTGCGCTGTTCTCTAAAATTAGTATCTGTTGAACATACTTGCAGCTTGTCTCGCAGGGTCCGACCACGAAGAGAATTATATATATAGATAATTAAGAAGGCAAAAAAGATATCTATAAGTGAGAGAATGAGTGAACCGCATATGTAAAACCTCATAAGCGCCCGCCCAACGTTTTTAGTCATATTATATGAAAGTACTTGAACTTATTAGTTTTAAATTATTTTCTTCTTTTTATTACACTTATAAAAACGTGGTTTTTAAAAATCTTTTTTTTTACCTCTATTTATTACACGCTTTTATTTCAGTCACACTGTTTGTATGTTGTATCCATCCTTCCCTCAAATCTTGTAACGTAAAATTAAACCACTTCTGATGGTCCTAGAGATCTCAAAATTTTACCACAGATAGATCTTGGATGACAATGCATTGTGTCAAAATTTCAGATCGATCGAATGTACCGTATTTAAATCATTGCATTTTACAAGCTTTTATTTAACTCACACTGTTTATATGTTGTATTTTCCATCCATCCATCCTTCCGTCAAATCTTGTAACGTAAAATAAAACCACTTCTGATTTAGTTTATCTTTATATAAGCATCGGTACCCGTCTGCTTTGTTGACATCCATGAGTTCACCACGTGAACATATCACCGTGGTATAAAACGTTGGGCGGGCGCTTATGAGGTGTTCGGTATAAAACAAAATAGAGGTAAAAAAAGATGTGTGGGCGTCAGACGTGAATTGTAAAGAGTTTTTATTATAAGTTTTAAATAAGTAATATTTAAAAAAATTTTTTTTAAAAAGGACACGCTTTTAACATAATCACTACTTTTAGTTATGTCTCATATATAAGGGATTTATAGTCAAAAACTTTGTTTTTACAGCTATTTTTTAAAACTTATAATAAAAACTCTTTAAAATTCACGTCTGAAGCCCACACATCTTTTTAACCACTATTTTTTTTTACCACGTTTTTATTAAATCGCTTTCGTTGGTGTGGCATTGTTTGTCCATGATTTTTTCAAATCTGCCAACGTAAAATTGAACCACTTCTGATGGTCCTAGAGATGTGAAAATTTTACCACATATAGATCGTAGATGACAATGCATTGTGTCAAAATTTCAGATCGATCGAATGTACTGTAATTAAATTAATGCACTTTTAGTTTTTAGTTTTTGTCTATATAAAATATTATCACTTGCGTCAATGAACCATGCCTCAATTCGCCCTAGTTGTTGGCGTCAGGTGTGGGTGGTAAAGAGTTTTTATTATAACTTTAAAAAGTACTATCAACATCAAGTCTTGCTTGCCGAAATATAAGCGTGATTGATTGCCGACATGGGGGTACGAGATTCAATTTTCAGTTAGGGAAAATGTTTTATTTTGTATTATACATAAATTTGTAATGAATAATCTTTCTTTTTACCACTATCACATTTAAGTTATTGACAACGAAGTTTAACTAATTAAATGGAATTGATAAGGTCGAAAAATCAAAATTAAAAAAATGTTGATACTATAAAGTAGAAAATAAAATAATGTAAAAAAATCATTTTTTAAAAGGACACGCTTTTATTTACATATAGAAAGTGCACTAAAAAGAAGAAAAAAATAATCTACGAAAACAGGTGAAATCGGTGAACCTATTTACTGCACATAAAAGCGTGGGGCGTTCATCACAACTCTCTATCGTGTACAAGGCTGCGAAACATAAAAACAAATTTGTATGAATATCAATAAACAGTAAAAGTTTCACAACTTTGATCATATAAATGCTACTATCACATTAATTAGAAAAATGTATCTATATGTAAGAGAATAGTTGCAATGAGAAATGATTTGTGATGGGCGCCCTACGCCCAGCTTTTATGTTTAGTAGATAGGTTCACCGATTTCAACTGTTTTCATATAAAAAATTTATTTTCTTCTTTTTAGTGCACTTTCTATATGTAAATAAAAGCGTGTCCTTTTTTAAAAAAAGATTTTTTTACATTATTTTTTTATTTAAGTCACACTGTTTGTATGTTGTATCCATCCATCATTCCTTCAAATCTTGTAACGTAAAATTAAACCACTTCTGATGGTCCTAGAGATCTCAAAATTATACCACATATAGTTCGTGGATGACAATGCATTGTTTCAAAATTTCAGATCGATCGAATGTACCGTAATTAAATTAATGCACTTTTAGTTTTTAGTTTTTGTCTATATAAAATAATATCACTCGCGTCAATGAACCATGCCTCAATTCCCCCTAGAGGGATACAATTATTATAACTTTAATAAAATAATGTAAAAAAATCTTTTTTTAAAAAAAGGACACGCTTTTATTTACTTATAGAAAGTGCACTAAAAAGAAGAAAAAAAAATATGATAACAGGTGAAATCGGTGAACCTTTCTACTGCACATAAAAGCGTGGGGCGCCCATCACAAATTATTTCTCATTGCAAACTATTCTCTTACATATAGATACATATTTCTAATTAATGTGATAGTAACATTTATATGATCAAAGTTGTGAAACTTTTACTGTTTATTAATATTCATACAAATTTGTTTTTATGTTTCGCAGCCTTGTACACGATAGAGAGTTGTGATGAACGCCCCACGCTTTTATGTGCAGTAGATAGGTTCACCGATTTCACCTGTTTTCATAGAAATTTGTTTTATTTTCTTCTTTTTAGTGCACTTTCTATATGTAAATAAAAGCGTGTCCTTTTTAAAAAAAGATTTTTTTACATTATTTTATTTTCTTCTTTTTAGTATCAACATTTTTAAAAATTGATTTTTCGACCTTATCAATTCAATTTAATTAGTTAAATTTCATTGTCAATAACTTAAATGTGATAGTGGTAAAAAGAAAGATTATTCATTACAAATTTATGTATAATACACAAAACATTTCCATATTAATAGTTGCAATGAGAAATGATTTGTGATGGGCGCCTCACGCTTTTATGTGCAGTAGATAGGTTCACCGATTTCACCTGTTTTCATAGAAACTTTTTATTTTCTTCTTTTTATTGCACGTTCTATATGTAAATAAAAGCGTGTCCTTTTTAAAAAAAGATTTTTTTACATTATTTTATTTAAATAAAATTTAGAAATATAGAAAATGACGAAAAACCCTAGATCTAGGTTGCAAAATATTGCTGTCAATGTTATTAAAAGAAAAGAATCATCAGTGTAGGAGGTTATGAGCCGTCTATGCACAACATTGGAAGTTTTGAGAAAAAAATGAGGAGACATTTATTTCCATAGAAGATCGGTGGGTGTTGAGAAGACTTAAAGGAAGTGGTAGAGAAGAAGAATATAATAATTTTATGGCAGATGTTAAATTGGTTGAAATCTTTTGATGAATTTCAATGCTTTAATTGGATGTGCTTAGATAAAAATCAAAGACTGTAAATTTGATGACCTTTTGGCATGTATATTGCATCTGAAAGAGAAAGGTAATATTGTAGAGGATGTGCAATTGTTTGACCAATACTGCAATCTTAAATCATTTTTTACAAGACAAAAATTAATATTTTTTGCATGAACAGTGTCAGCTATTACAATAATATTGCACCAACTGTGAGTTTAATCCGGGACGGCTCAAGTGAGTTATTCAAAATGTCCTCCTTTGTCGTCCTCCTTTTTGTTTTATTATGTCCTCCTTTTTGCTTTCTTATGTCCTCCTTTTGTTGTCCACGTATCTGGCAACATTACTTGAGCTGGACTTAGAGAGGTCCGACTGTATTAGCAACACGCCAATAAGCCTGCTAACTGAAGTGCTGAGCTGTAGTCGGTTGAGTGTTATTTAAATTTACTTTTAATTGTGAGTTTCTATCGTTATGTATGAGATAATGAGTATGTCACATTGACACTATTGTTTTTTATTTATAATTCATATTAATTCAAGTTTTCTGTAGTCTTTCTTAACACTATAATGTCCCGTTTTATCCACCAATTTATTCGGTATATTTAGTAAATAATAAACTGCAAATTAGTATTGTTCGTGTCTTATGCATTTTTATATTCACGTTGTATGACTGGCATTGTCAGACTACGTAATTATTGTCATAAATAAAATAAGAGAAATTCAATTATTTTTTATAACAAATGAAAAAATCGCAAAGCTGAAACTTGTCAATTTATCCGAAGGGCGCCGAAAATAAATTAGCCAAGAGCGCCAAAAACCTAGTTACGCCTCTGCTTGGAGATAATTACATTGGTGGTCACCGTAATGTCTACCAAGCCCCAAAGAAAGTTCTAATGGAAACAGATTATGGGACATAGATCTACACACAACTTTTTCATTTTATTTATTTATTTATTTTTATTTTTTTAACGAAAGTAGACGTTTCGGTTAATGCCTTCATTCAGTACAAATAACTTACACAAGCATTAAAATTATATTTACATTTATAAGACATTCTATATCATTGTCATTGAAAAAAACAACAACTGAACAATGACACGGGAGATAAGGAAAGGGAGGAAGTATCAAAACTTACAGTGAAAAACACAGCGGGAAAAACCTTTATCACTAAAAATCAATAAAATGTTGACAATCCGTTACAAAACATAATGATCCTTTTTTCCTTTTATTTAAATTGAAGTAAAATGTGTACGTTCGTCTATTTTATTATTTTGTAATCATTTTTAAAAAAAAATCAAAAATATATTTTCTATCTTGATTTTCATAGACATAATTAGTGTTTATGGGAAACAAGAAAATATGTTCTTAATTTTATTGGATTGAATTTGTCCTACATACATAACCAAATAATTAACGTGGGTCTCTTTTGATTAGTTCGAACATCAAGAAAGATCTTTGCGAGTATTTATTTCTATTAGAAATAATAAAATTTCATGAATCTAAACTGATAAATTTTATTTTTGATTTACACAAATGTGTAAATGACAATGTGACCGACGGCTATTAGCTGCATACACTGTTCAGCATTAATCGCTAATGAATCAGTGCTTTAGGCGCCGAAGAGCATATCTGCTCAAAAACATGGGGATGATTCCATGGGGGAGGGGGTTGTTATGGTTTTTTGGGTGTTTTTTTACACTATTATAATATGGATGGCCACAAGTGGCCTGTACATAAATAAACTTTTTAGAAAATTGGAGTCAGGCATGTAAAAGAGGACTTCTCGAGATAGTAAATAAAACTTTCTGTTCGATCGCAGCATTGTTTTTGAGATACATTGATACAACAATCTTATTTGTGTCCATAAAATGAATCTATTTATTGCAAGGCGAGACTCTCCATGACACTAGGACTTTGTTAAAACTTGTCGAACAGGTTCAATGGAAACATTAGGTTTATGATCTTTCGTCCCGTATGATCACTATCTGCATTGATTTATACAAGGACAGTCTCAACAAGGAGGTGGAACACAACGGTTTACGGTTGATTTAATGCACCATCTTTACGTCTAAGGCCGTTGAAGGCATGAGTTTCTCTTTTTAATTTATGTTAGTTCATGACATGCCAGAAAACAAATACTAAAATAGGTACGTTCTTATGCCGACTACTATAGATGAGAAATTTTAAAGTACTTTAAAATGTTTTAAATAAAAATGCTGTGGTGTGTAAATTGTACTTTTAAGTCAAATGTTAACAGAGTTGAGATTATATAGTAACTATTCATTATAAATAATTCATTTCACATGTTTCAGATTCAAATAATATTTCTCCAAATTTATATGTTTACAATTTTAGATGTAAAAAAAATATTTAAAAAATATTTTTCAAGCTAACGTGTAATTTCATTGGTTGTTTAATCTATTAGTGTAGTCATGCTATTCATTTTTTAAAAAGAACCATTTGATTTTTGTAAGGTTAATTCTTTGGTGTGGTATTAAATAGCGTAATTACATCTTTTGATTATTTCGTTGCTTCATACAAAAAAGTGCCAAAAAAGTAAAATTAAAAATGTGCTTTCAGATTGATGTCTTACTGCCGTCCATACAATTTAATAGAATAATCTGTTGTGTTATCAAAGGAAGTCAATGTCGACTATTCAATGGAGTGCATCAATTTATCTAATGGTAATCTGCGGACTAGCCAAACGAACGTTATTTTGTTCAGCACAAGGCTTTGGGAGGAGGGTGAGTATGCATACGTTCTATATTTATGGTGCATTGCAACACTCTGAGACTATACTGGGGAACTTTTAAAATTAAAAACCTGATTCTCTTTGACATCTGTTTTGTTCTTACATGTTTATCAATCACCCGAGGCCCTGCACGCGTAGTTACCCCGTAGGGCGGGAAATTCACTCGTCAATTGAAACGTAACTGCGTATCTGTACTTGTACCTATATCATTTTCCCATCTATCAAGGCGACAAGTAGGTTAAGTGATGTTAGAAACACGTAAAAGAAAGCTGGAGACTTCAGAAAATAGAAAAAACCCTTTTAACTTGGAAATACAACACAACTATCTAATACAATACACTGATAGATATATGCAAGAACAAACATGAACAAATCCTCCGTTTTCGCGTCTGGCATTCGGGCGTGGATTAGTCGCCTGAACAAACTAAGAAAATCAACACACTAACAAAATTTATCAAAACTCTAATAAAAATGCAAGACTAGACTCAAACTATGGACTAACTTAGGACGAAATAATCTCTAGCAAATAAGGAAAGATAACTAAAAACAAAAAATACAAATGTGCGTTTAAATGCAAATAAATCATATTGAAGAAAGCATATCAAAAGAACTGCCAATGTGTGATGTTTAATTTGTTACAATCACATTAATGATTGTGCTTTTCAAGCTCTGGGCCAAATAATCGAAATCGTTTTCTTCTTGATTGGCGTTGATTGTTGTGGATAGAATATTTGGTGCCATTCTGACCCACAAGAGATCTCCAAAATGTCTATTTCTTGAAGGGCCGGAGCTCATTTCCCAAGAAAAGTTGTGATAATAAGCTTTAAATATTGACCTGCTTTAAGCCAATGCCGACGAATTGAGTCCTGTGGTGATCTTTTCTGTAAAAATAAGAAATGGTGAGGCAGTTTTGTTTTCTAAATTAGCGAGCGTCCTATATAAGTATTTTCTCTTTCTTTCAAAAGAAAAAGAAATAAGATTTTTAAAAAAATTAGTCAAACTAGTTACTTCTAACTTCTAGGTAAGAATTGTAATGTATCAGAAAGTATCTTCTGACGGAAGTGGTCATAATCTCTAAACATTTTAATGAGTACAATGTGAGTTACGTTATTTAATTCCCAGCCGTTACTTTGAACTAATCTAAAAATTCGGTAATGGGGGAGAACAAATGTCTTCTTTAAATTAGTGAAGGAAGGGTAGTCATGTAAACAACTTTTATAATACATGTAATGTTACATGTCACTTCATCTTCCCGAGTTCTTTCCCGGAATTACTCACAGTTTGAAAAGCTTCTTGTCAATTGTATTTTATAATATAATATAATATAATATAATATAATATAATATAATATAATATAATATAATATAATATAATATTATGAAATGTAATGTAACATATTATTATATCATACCATATATCGCAATACAGTATAGTATACTTGTTAGAGAATTGTTTTTATATTTATATTCCACATAAACGTGCTTAGAAGTTTTGATACAAAAGGTTTTGTTTTGATATCAAATACCTGAGAGATAAAATGAACCCGTATGGACATGATATTTTAAGATCGCCTTCGTGTGCTTTGGCGGATTATCTGATTGGCCTGACAAGCTAAACAGCCACTGAACGGGGTTCTAAACTGGCAATCATCTTACCATCTGTTAGCAATCAGTTTGAACGCCTTTGTGTCAAACAAGAGCGTCCTCCGGGCATCAAGTCTTTATGACTTCACAAAGGGGCTCGGTTCATGGTGATACAGAAGATAAGGTCCGTTCACAATGCGGATTTATTTCTACCACAAGCATCTGTTATACAGGAAGAAATAAGTTGAAAGTTTCGCTGATGGAAAGCAAAGTTGAATCACATATTTTATGAATTTAAGTTACATATTATATTCGTTAAATTATTTGTTAGATCCTTTAAAAGAATTCGTATCTTTTTCGGAATTATATTATTTTCGGTGATTTAACAGATTATAATTTTTAAAAATAAAAATAATTATCCGTAAAGAAAATCTTTAAAAATAAATGTTCCTCTACATGATAAATACAATTTTGAAATAAAATAATTAAATAATCCTAAAAATCATTTTAAGTTATAATATTTGAGTTTATTATTTTAAATATTATCTCTTGGTAATTTAGTTGCTTTTAAGTTGAGCGCCCCCCCCTACACACATACATACACCTGCTTTTCCCAACATGCACACATCATATATATATATATATATAGTTCAACGGTGGCCAAACCGTGGCTCGCTAGCTGCATGCGGCTCTTCTGTGTTCACATTGCGTCTCTAGTACTAGTACTATTTATGAAAATTATATATTTACAAGTATTACTGGAAGATTTCCAAGCAAGGTTTAATGACCTGTAGTACTTCAATGCGGCTCTCGACAATTTTTTTATATTTTAAAACGTCTCTCAATTGCTACAGGTCTGCATGGCCACCCATGGTCTATTGGCTTTCAGTTATTACAGGTCTGGCCACCCCTGGTCTAGTGGTCAGGGTCCTCCAGCCCTGTTCTAGTTTACGAAGCTATTGGGTGCTCAAGCATTTTGTTATGTAATCTCTTACATTTTTCTTTTTACTGTGCTATTAGCCTTTAAGCTTGCAACAATGCATGCACATAGAAAAATGGTCCTGGGAATGTAACAGGAGAACTCATTACACTAGGGGCAATTGAAAGTGCTGGTCCCTTTGTTATGCTATAACGATTAGAACAATAAAATAGTTATCTGAGCAATCACCAAACTATTATGCTTCATTTAAATGTAAGTATGAATGCACTTCAAGCAGCAACATGCATGAATGTATGGTACTTATTTTCATGCGGTTAAACTATAATGGATGTATGCTCTAAAAAAAAAGGACGCGGGTCTATTTAAGAGATTATTTTTACGCATGATTTAGATGTCTAAACACATTAAAAAAAATAAAAAAATTCTAGATTTGTATTAAATATCATGAATATATGGAAGTATCTGCATTTCACACCATATTCTCGTTTGTTATAAATTTAAATAATCACTTCATAGGGTTTAAATAATTTTTCGAAACGATATTGCCGTTTATTATATCATATGTATTTCATAAGACATCACTCAAAGAGTTGATACTTGCAATAATGTAAAGCAAGGGTCTCCAAACTAAGGCCCGCGAGCCGGATGCCGCCCGCGAGGCCCTCTCGTCCGGCCCCTGTTGACCTATTAGTCTCAACCACAAAAAAAGAGACTATTTTCAGTGGCGTAGCTAGACCTTTTGACGCCCGGGGCGGTCTCCAATTTGCCGCCCTTTCTAAGTAGATGGTATCATGGTTTTTATAAATTAATAAACATAAATAAATAATTGTAATTGAAACAAAGTAAAGGTGGCGAACATTTCTACCATTGAATGCCATATTTAAGTTAGTGGCAATAAAGGAGGCCAAATAAGATGTTATGCCTATAAATACATATTTTTATAAAAATACGAGATACTTTTTTTTAAAGGCTACAAGAAAGTTACTGAGGTTGCACTCCAATGAGACAAACGTATTCCAAAATTACACCAAAAAATTAAATAACCAATTAGTATGCTTTTATTTTGTATTTATAAATAAATTATTTAATTATATTTTTACAAACAAATTGTGTACACTAGTATGTAAACATATTATTTATACATTTATTTTCCTAACTTTCATAGTAGAAAAATCGTGTATTATGCTATCAAAATTCCAATAATTTTTTATATTTTGTTCTTTGGACAATATTGCAAGATTTTGTAGTCTTAAATCAAGGGTCGGGAAACTTTTTGTCTGAGAGCCACACATTATTTTTAAAACTAAAAATTCAAGTAAATGTGTGCATTTTGTGTAATTATATTACTGAACGTACCATAATTATGTCTCTTAATTCTTTTTAATATCATTGTTATGCTGTTTATTGTTTATGCAATTCAAAGGAATCTGAATAAATGTTTTTTTAAGAATAGTCGAACATTTGTATGAGAGCCAGATGCAGCCATCAATAGATCCACATCTTGATCGGGAGCCATGGTTTCCCAACCCCTGTCTTAAATCATGCACTCATTGTGGAACGAAGATAATTTTTTATCAACTTCAGTTTGGAGAAGCTCCTTTCACAAATAGCGAAACTGATAACAATAATTGTTATAAAAATTCTTAGAATACAAAATACACAAACAAATTGTGCAATGAAAACAATATATTTAAGCTTTATTTATAAACTAATACGACAAGCGGACCCTTTCCTCCATTTTCCCAACGCAATGCCTCTTTTATAGTCAAAAACTTTGTTTTTACGGGTTTGTTTTATTAAATCCCTTATATTAACTTCACCGCCGTCTCTCTCTGTCTGTCTGTCTCTCTCTCTGTCTCTCTCTCATCATCTCTGGGCTCGGCGGGCGGAAAAACAAAAGTCGAAAATGACCCACTTCCAATGATCCGATCGAACTGAAATTTGGCACACGGACCCGTCTTACCTAACAATGCATCGTATCAAAATTTCAGATCGATCGAACGTACCGTAATTAAATTAATGCATTTTTAGTTTATCCTTATATGAGGTATGTAATTTTAATTCACGATTTGTTATTGTTTTTTTGCCACGTGAAAGTTTGAGCATTGAGGCGACCCAACGAAACGACGGTGCGCTTTTGTTTACATTTTACGTGTCACTCTGAGCTCGGTCAAGCGAATCGGTGACCAGACTTTTCCCCTCTCCCCCCACCCACCCCTCCCCCCCCCCACTAGGGTTATGATGCAAAGTTGAGTTAAGACAGATTCAGTCTGTAAATGTTTTTGTAGTATAGGTACAGCCACAAAACCTGGATCATTTTTCTTTCATTATGGAACTGTTCTTTATCAGTGTCAATAAAATCATTTATTTGACATTCAATTTCTTCACTTAGTAGGTTACATGGGATTATACACGAATATTTTCTTACATGGACATGCAACTGATCAAAGAGTTCTTTTAATTCCTTTATAATTCGATCCATGGATTAAAACATTACTCATTGTACTTCATGTTCTAAAGATAGGACCACGTCTTGTGAATTTTACCTACTCACATGTTTTTTCCTTCTAACTTGGTGTTTCCTTTATTTTCTACAAAGTAAATAAACGATACTTCAACTTTAACTTCGCCAACATCAATAACTACGTATCTTTTAATTTGACTAGTTTAATATTTGTGGGAAATATCTGGAGAGCTGTCAAATATCATACAAAAGTTTTTAGCTTGCTTTAATTGATCCATTATTGTTTTTCTCGCTGCACCTCTCAATAGGTCTATGAATTTTAAATTTCTTAACGGTTATGCGTTAGTTATAACAAACAGTATGTAATAAAAAATGTCTTGCGAATCCGTTAATTACGACTCGAAAATACGAATATTTTATTTTGAAAAGAAAAAGGGCGGTTTCCCGAAAGGGCTGCACTTTTCAAATGCCCCCAAATGCCGCCCCAAATTGTGTGCCGCCCGGGGCGGACGCCCCCACCGCCCCCCTAGCCACGCCACTGACTATTTTTACGCATAGTTTACCACAAATCTTCGCGAATAACACTAGCGAAAGCAAACATCGCCATTTCCGAAAGACGAATATAGCTTCTGTAAAGAAGTTATGCTATTTCAAAATCAATTTGAAGCAGATGTGGCCAGTTGCTCAGATGAACTGCAGGTGGAGGTCATTGATTTACAAGCAAATGATATCCTTAGGGACAAGTTCAAAGAAGAACTTTTGAGTTTTTACCAGTTTTTTCCCAAGGAAGACTTTCCTAATTTCAAAGCTTTTGCATCTAGTTACCTTTCAATCTTAGGGTCTGGGTTAGGTTTAGTTGTCTATTTTTTAAATTAAAATAGAAAATAACAACAAATATAGCAAACAAAAATACCATTTATCGAGCGCACCGTTCCCTTTGTTTTTACCTTTGAGCAAACAGGCATTTTCGAGGATGAAATACGTGAAAAATAATTTGAGTACTAACTTGTCTGATGATAATCTCAGGTCACTGTTGATGTTAGGGACAACAAATCTAGCCTACGTGTCTATAATATATAGAAAGTACCAGTAAAGAAAATGACAATTCTTTGTACAGCACAGCTCAAATTAAGAAGTGTACAAGAAAATGTGCGCACCTTAATTAGACAATATAATATTTTTTGAATGCCCACCGCTGAAAATAAAGTATTGGGGGAAAAAAAAACTTCACCAAAAATAACTCGCTTTGAACGGAATTTGAACGTCCGCGTAAAGTTGTTCAATATAGAAATGAGGTTAAATTTTTCATTCTTTGTCTCTGCATTTTCTGATTATTTAATTTACGGCATTCGGGCAAAAGGGACAATTACAAAAACTAACTTAAAATCATCTTCAGGGTAAAAGGAACCGTCCTGCCAAATTTGGTCCCCGTCCGTCATTTGGTTTTTCCGTGGCTGTGTAACAGAAAGTCGAAAAGTGAAACATACAAACATACAAAGATACAAACAGCAAGTGAGCTTTATATATTAGATATATGATTAAACAATATAATTTGCAATGTCACGTCTGTAGTGTCTATCCGTGACGCTATGCGAGGTCACTCCCGATAAAAAAAATTAAAATATAGGAGTAAAAATGTTGCGTTCGAGATTAACAAAATGTGTTTCTAGCCATAAAATATTGTGACGTGATGTCATTATTTTAGCTTTTATTAATTTGTGAAGGGAACGAAGTAAAAAGAGCCATGTTTTACTTGATAAATATTATTATTATTTTTTGTATTAAATGTCCGTTTTTTGTGTATGTGTCCATGTCAATATTACGTACTTAATTATAAATTTTATTTTCTATATTAATATATAACATTCGTTTTTCTGTTTATGAAATTTACAATTGGTTGTCGTTTGGTTGTCAAGTTTCGATGCGTTTTGAACTAAAAAGCCATTATTTATTACTGCAAATGAAATTTTCCAACTTATGCTTCAGTTTAGCGTTTGTTTTTCTTTTATACACTTTGAGATTGCATATTTGTATGTTAAAAAAATAACATATTTAAAAATCGGACTCCTCCCCACAATAGTTTTTTTAATTGTTGTTTACATTTAATATTTTAATGCGTCTTAGACTAATTTGAAAAAAAAATCTTTGCTTTTAATATAGAACTGGAAGGGGTGCTGACTTGACAATAATGAAAACGTTTATTAGAATTCCTAAAACGTGCATATTAAATTTTATATACGATTACCTGAAAATAATTTAATATTTTCTTTTATCCGTTGATTAACTTTACTTCAAAGATTTCATGCAAAATGAATTGTTAGTTGTTATTCATATTTGTAAATAGTAATAATTTTTTATTTACATGTTTTTGATAATGTAAAGGTAATAATGTATGGACCAATGGGCGCATAAACTGACAAGTCATAATAGATCTTGAAAAAGTGTTGACTTGACAATAATAAAAACGTTTATATGAATTACTAAATCGTGTATACTAAATTGTAAATATTATTAACAGTTGATAATTTAATCTTTTCTGTTATCCTGTGACGAACTTTGCTTACTACGTTTCATGCAAAATAAAAAGTTCTTTGTTATTAACATGTGTAAAAATTACATCTTATTTTTTACATGTTTTGGTAATGTTGTGCTAATAATGAATGGACAAATGGGCGAATAAACTGACAAGTCATAATTATCAATGAAGCTTAAACTGCTTCAAATCACAGATTTGCTTAATGTGGATCACATTACAGTCACATAATTTATTTTTAACTCACTGTGCTGTATTATTGGTGCACTCATAATTGGTGCGCACTATTCAATGCCGCAAGTTAACATCCGGCCGACTCCTCAGCAATATTTGTTAATACTTCGAACTTCAAACTTCTTTGCTGTAGTATCACCTTATGCTGTGTGTAATTCACTATGCATTTACTATTATCCTGATTATATCATTATTATTCATGCAAACTTATATAATGCGAAGCCTAAGCTTGGAGCTTTTCTCATAGCACATATATTCGTATATATAATCAAAATATTTACTCTGCTATGTCCGTTCGTAATGCTAGATTTTAGAAAGCGCACCGCTAAAAAAATAGCAATGAAAAAATACTGCAAAAAATAAAAAACCGCTATTTTCAAACGTCTGCATAAAATTGTTCAATATGGAAAAGAGATTTAATTTTTCTCTCTTGGTCTCTACATTTTCTGATTATTTACTATGCGGCTTTCAGGCAAAAGGGACAATTACAAAAACTGAAATATATCCATTTTGAAAACTTATCTTATCTTATCTGTTTACAGACGCTCCTTCTATACAGAAGATTATTGCGTCCTACGCTTATTTATGGTTTGTGTTTAGTCCTGCATTTTTATTAGAGATTTAAATGTTGATAAAGTGTTGGTTTTCCTGGATTCTTCAGGCAACCCATTCCACGCCCGAATTCCGGACGGGAAGAAGGAAAACTTGTATGTGTTTGTTCTTGCATACGGAATAAGAAAGGTGTTTTTATCCTTATGTCTATCTTAGGGTTGTATTAATTTATCTTAGTGTTGTATTTCTAAATTAGAATTAATTGCTTTATGTATGATTACTACTTTGCTCTTGGTTCTTCTATCCTCTAGTGTTTCAAGGTTTAATGATTTAACTAATGGTGTTATTCTTGTCAGTTTTGAATATTCTCCATTAATGAATCTGGCAGCTCTTTTTTGGATTTGTTCTAGTTTATCAATGTTTTCTTTGGTGGATGGGTCTGTCAGGGTATGAGAATCACTGCGAATGATTGTTGTGAGATTGTTGTGAGCCAGTGTGTGAGTCGGCTCAAGGCGTGCGTGACAAGAGTTCACTTGTCAATAATGATGTTAATTGTATTCACCCGGTATGCAAGTCATAGAGCCGTGTTGTGGATAAATAGGGTGTGTGAGACAGAGAGACGGGTGGAAACTGAGGAGTGCAGAGGTCCATAGTCCTGGTTAGGGCTAGACGTTAACATAGAGCGTTGGCTCTGTTATAGCCGATGACACATCGAGGTGGCTCGAGTGTTCAGCGTATTTGGGACAGAGGGTCCATGTATGTACTTAAAGTGAGTGGACATGGTTGTATGGAGTACGTCGTGTACCTTAATCAGATGCTGTACATATATTGATGAATAATAAAGGCTTGACGTATACGTGAACAAGAGTCGAGACTTAGTCTTCTTTTATCCAGAACCCAGAACGCAACATTGGGTCCCATACAGAAGATGCATATTCTAGTACAGGTCTCACCAAAGTGAGATAGCATTTTAGTTTTATATCTTTATTACATTTGTAAAGGTTTCTTTTTATAAAGCCTAAGGTTTTGTTTGATTTTTAATAACTTCTGCTGGGGATTCTCATATTTTCATTATGACTCCTAAGTATTTTGCATCTTTAGTTTGGGTTAGTTCCTTTACATGAATGAAATGTTTTGAATTTATTTGTTTCTTTTTCTTTGTTACTCTTAACAGTTGACACTTTTCTGGGTGGAAACTCATACTCCAGTTAGTTTCCCATTTTATCAATTCATCTAAGTCTTTTTGTAAAATTTTGCTATCTTGTTCTGATTTAATTGTTCTATAGATTATACAGTCATCAGCAAATAACCTAACTTTTTTTTCCTGTTGAGATGTTGTTGGGTAAATCATTTATATATATTAAAAAGAGTAAGGGACCTAGCACAGTTCCGTGTGGAACTCCTGAATTGTCCTTTATTGGTGCATATTTAGATCCATTAATTATTACAGTTTGCTCCCTGCCCAAAAGGAAGTCTTGGATCCAGTGATGTAAGGAACCTGAGATTCCAAAGTAGTTAAGTTTTTTAAGTAAACTAAGGTGGTGAACTTTGTCAAATGCTTTTGAGAAGTCTAGTAATATTGTATCTATTTCGTGATTTTTAACGGGTAATACACTAGTATATATATATATATGTTACAGGTAAAGTGTGAAATTCAGGCATTCTATAGAATGCCTAGGCAATGATGGTTTCAGGCAAAGTATGAAATGATGACTATTTCATACATTGAGTAGAACCAGCAAAAAATGTATACAGGTGCTGAACAAAGTCAAATAATTTTATAGACTGTAGACAACACTCTGCAGATTTTACTCCCACCAAATTCAGGCTGTGTCCTGCACAGGGGACATAGATTGCAACTCATTGAGTTCATGAATACGTGTCTGCAATCCAGTTTATCGTCCAGACATATTTGACGCATTATCGTATGATTGGCCACGGCAGTTTGATAGTGGAATTTTGTTACTTTAAGAAAAGCCACAACAGTGTCTATTAAATCCTTTGATACATGAGAAAAGATGGGGATGAACATCAAGAAACGTTCCACAGGTTCGCGGCCTTTAATGTATCGGGCAGTAAATGTCAGTGATCTATGTGTGAGATGTCTGGAGTAGAATCTACACTCATCGAATAATACTTTGACTCTTTTACTTCTTCAAGAATAGTACCAAGAACCAGTTGTCCCATTAAATCAATAAATTCCTCACAAATATTGGCATATAAATATGACGTATTTCCTTTTCCAGGATTTCCATACATTTTAAGATGTTCCTCCAGGAAAGGATCAAATTCACTCAAAAGTTCTACTACACCTAAATAGTTACCATTATTTGCTGATCCAATAATCTGATTTTCGCCACGAAATGGCAACCTCTGGAAGCAAGAAAACGTATTACAGAAACCAAAGTGTCAACACTTTATGCCAATATTCCTGCTCTGAGCGATGCTGCTTAAGTAATAAAGAATCTACACTTCCAGTTTCTTTATGCTTTATCAAATATTCCGTCGTGCAATTTCTATGTTCTTCTCCATTTTCATGTTCTACAATAACATTGCTATGCTTCTAGTCATTGAACCCCGATGTAACAAAAGAAGATTCTTTCTTGGACAATGAGTTGTAATATTAACCATACACTGAGTTTACTTCAAAATCAAATGAAACTAAAAAAAATATAATTATTTTAACTTACCTCTGAGCTAGCAGCACAGGTTAATGTGGTAGAACGCAGAACAAACTTTTCCTGAAGAATTGGACATCCTTAAATGCATAGTGTTGCAGAAATGCAAGAAAATAATCGTGGTCAAAACGTTGCTAAAATTAAATTGGAACCAACGCATAGTGTTACAGTACTCCTACATAACTATACTGTATTGTGACCTACATTTTTAAACCCGGCTTCAATTTAAATTGTAAAAAAGGTCAAGTTTGGAAGTGATTGTTAAGCTTAAAGGGTCGTTTACATATAAACACAAAATTATGAGATTTTTATAAAATAATACTAAATTTTATACGGGTTTTCCGAAACATTACAATATATTCGCATGGGGCCCCTATGCTCTTGGGCCCCCGGGCAAATGCCCAAGTGGCCTATGCGGTAAGACGGCTCTGCTTTGGTCATTGTTTGATGATGGCGATCGAAGTCTGTGAGTGTTGAACGTTATTGTAAGACAGTGTTAAGCCGGTACGAGGTTCCACTACCAAATCAAAGACAATATTGCCTAAATTCTTCTCACGACGTCAGTTTATATCATCCGGCTGAGATTCCACATACGTTCTCCCATAACGTTTCTCCTTGGATTGCCGTGTGACCATGTCGGAAGAGAATATAGTGTTAGGACAGGAATCACACCATGTTCACATGCAACGACGATTCTACGATGAGTTATCTAAAGTAAGAGCCAATGCTGCTAAAAAGAGCGTTTTTTAAAACAGAAACTGTTACCAGCAATTGGTGGATGATGTGAAAATGGCTAAGACTACCATTAAGCAAGAACCATGGGACTATTGGCTGGTGAAACACTATGATGTCATGATGGGTGGAAAATAAGAGTAAAATGATATACCCTGTTAAAGTGAGTGCCATTCTGTTTTACGTCACGGACTCCGAGATGTGACGTACTTCATAAAGCACATTTGGCCATCGGTTATGGAGGACGGTACAGAATGGTGAAAGAACTTTCACCCAAATACAAGAAAGCTACCCGTCATGATATTGAACTGTGTATTAAATTTATGTGAACCTTGCCAGAAAAACAAAAAAGTATTTAAAAAAGGCATTGTGGTCAAGCCAATGGCTTTTTCTGAATTCATCTTTCGTTGTCAGGTAGGTCTTATCGACTTTCAATCACATTCTGATGGGGAATACAATTTTATAATGGTGTATCAAGAACAGCCCACCAAGTTCGTTGTTCTCAGGGCCCTGACGACAAAGATGGCACAAGAAGTAGCCTAGCATACCAGTTCGTAGACATATTTACGTTGCTTGGTGCTCCAACGATTCTACGATTTGCAGGGAATTTGCAAACAATGTGGTTAGCAGCCTAAAGGAATACTGGCCCACCTTGAAGATCGTTCATGGAAGCCGGGCCACATACAAAGCCAGGGGAGCGTCGAAAAGGCTAACTAGGACATCGAAAATATGCTGTTTGCTTGTATGCAAGATGAAATAACTGGCCACTGGAGTGAGGAGTTACGGTTCGTCCAACTCAAGAAGGACAGAGCTTTTCATTCTGGTATTAAAAGATAACCATACAAAGCTCTCTTTGGATGCAGAGCTAAAGTAGGCCTCACAACGTAGTCCCTACCTGACGATGTTTTACAAGATGTGGAATCAAAGGAAGACCTCGAAAAAATAATACAGAGCGTACATCATGTGCTTTATTTTGTATTACATCCACTTTAAAATACTTAATTATCAATAGTCTTTTGTTGTGCTCTTTTTACACATTGCCTAATCGAAATCCGGCAAAGTATGCAAAAGTTTTACAAATTATATACTTTGCCTGAAACCATCAGGCATTCTATACATTGCCTAGGCATTCTATAGAATGCTTGATATCACACTTTGCCTGTAACACATTTGTTGTTTTTCTGTCTGTTTTCTAATAACTCAAGATCCAGACAACCAAATAACTTTGAAATTTGGTACACATACACAAATGTACATGGGAAAGGTTCTTAAACAGGATTCGTTCCATATATGTAAGATACTGGGGACCGGAGGCCCAAAATGTAGTTTTTTTCCGTATATGAGCTCTATAAAAAAATTTTTTTTTAAAAATCCTATTTCCGTGTAGGTAGACACTTTCGGTGGTTGTTAAGTATCATTTGGCGATGGTAACAGGTAAAAACATTATATAAATTATCACTTACTGGGGGCAGGTGGCCGGTAGCTGGTGGCCATAATGTAGTTTTTTCTCTCTTATATTTAAAACTGACTAAACACTAATTCTTCAACTTCCCGTGAAGGTAGAAACATGAAACTTTGGGAACTTGCTGAATACACTCTTATGACGATAATTGGCGAAAAATAATTTAGAAATTTTCACTTATTGGTGGCCGGGGGCCCCAAACCGTTTTTTCCTAATATGGGCTATATAAAACTGAATCAAAACTAATTCCTCATCTTTCTTTGTAGGTACAAGCATGAACTTTGGAAAGTTGTTGATTACTCTCCCACGATGGTAGCAGTCGAAAAAAAATCACTAACTGTGGGGCCGGTGACCCAAAATGTAGTTTTTTTCCTTATATGAGCTTTATAAAAATTAAAAATAAAAAATTATCCTATTTCCCGTGTAGGTAGAAACACGAATCTTTCGGTGGCTGTTAAGTACCATTTGACGATGGTAACAGGTAAAAAAAATTATATAAATTATCACTCTCGACTTCGGTTTATGTCATCCGGCTGAGATTCCACAGACGCCCTCCCATGACGTTTCCCCTTGGATTGTTGTGTGACCATGTCGGAAGAGAATGAAGTGCTAGGACAGGAATCACGCCATGTTGGCATGCAACAACGGTTCTACCATGAGTTAACTAAAGTAAGAGCCAATATTTTTTAAACTGAAACTGTTAAAAAATTGGTGGACGATGTGAAAATGGCTAAGACCACCATTAAGCAAGAACCACGGGACTTTTGGCCGGTGAAACACTATTATGTCATGAAGGTGGGAATTAAGAGTAAGTTGATCTACCCTGTTCAAGAAGGCGTGAGTGCTATTCAGTTTTACGTCGTGGACTCTGATATATTTGACGTACTTCATAAAGCACATTTGGCCATTGGTTATGGAGGATGGGACAGAATGTTGAAAGAACTTTCACCCAAATACAAGAACGCCACCCGTCATGATATTGAACTGTGTATTAACCTTAGTGAACCTTGCTAGAAAAGACAAAAAAGGCGTAAAAAAAGGAATTGTGGTGAAGCTAATGGCTTTTTCTGAATTCAAATCTCGTTGTCAGGTCGATCTCATCGATTTTCAATCACATCGTGATGGGGAATACAAGTTTATAATGATGTATCAAGATCATCCCCAACAAGTTCGTGGTTCTCAGGGCCCCGAAGACTAAGAGGGCACAAGAAGTAGTATACCAGCTCGTAGACATATTTACGTTGATTGGTGCTCCAATGATTCTACATTCAAATGACAGCAGGGAATTTGCAAACAATGTGGTTAGCAGCCTAAAGGAATACTGGCCCACCTTGAAGATCGTTCAGGGTTAGCTGCGCCACATACAAGCCAGGAGAGAGTCAAAAGACCTAAGGGGCCGTCCATAAAGTACGTCACGCTCCAGAGGGGGGAGGGGTGTAAGAAAGTGTGACAGTTTGTGACAGGGAGAGGGGGGCTTCCGGCTATGTGTGACGTCACGCTGTTTTATATTAAATCTTGATTATTGTGTTAATAAAAAAACATTTTTGTTCGAAAGTGTGACGTACTTTAGGGGGGAGGGGGGTCCGAGATGTGTGACAGTTTGTGACAGGGGGGAGGGGGGAGTTAAAAATGGTAAAAAATAGCGTGACGTACTTTATGGACGGCCCCTAACCAGGACATCGAAAATATGCTGTGTGCTTGGAGGCAAGATGAAATAGCTGGCCACTGGAGTGAGGGGTTACGGTTCGTTCAACTCAAGAAGAACAGAGCTTTTCATTATGGGATTAAAAGATTACCATACGAGGCTTTCTTTGGTTGCAGAGCTAAAGTAGGTCTCACAACCTCGTCCCTACCTGACGATGTTTTACAAGATGTGGAATCAGAGGAAGATCTCGAAATAAAAACAACCCGTAAAAACAAAGTTTTTGACTATAAATCCCTTATATATGAGACAGAAATTACAGTATTGATTATGTTCCAACGCGACAAACATTTACAGCCTGAAACTGAGTGAACGCCTTCTAGTGTTAAACACGAGATGTGGTCATCGATGGCTGACGTGAAGTCAAGTGACCAGTAAAATGTAAACAATAGCGACCGCTACATATAGTTTATAGAGATAACTAAAAATGCATTAATTTAATAACTGTACATTCGATCGATCTGAAATTTTGATACGATGCATTGTTATGTTACAAAAGTCTATGTGCCAAATTTCAGCTCGATGGCATCACGGGAAAAGTGTCATTTTTGACTTTTGTTTTTCCGCCCGACGACGAACGAGACGGCTGTGAAGTTAATATAAGGGATTTAATTAAACAACCCCCTAAAAATTAAGTTTTTGACTATAAATCCCTTATATATGAGACATAATTAAAAGTATTGATCATGTTCAAACGCGACAAATACAAACTGAATCTGCCTTTACTCCCCTTTGCTGTATAATTGGGGGGGCGGGGGAGAGGGGAAAAGTCTGGTCACCTATCGCTGGACCGAGCTCAGCGTGACATGAAAATTGTAAACAAAAGCACACCGGTACATCGATGGATGGCGTCAACGCGTAAACTGAACTGGCACGTGAAAGAAAAACAATAACAAACCGTGAACTTGAATTACATATGTTATATAGAGATAAACTAAAAATGCATTGATTTCATTACGGTACGTTCGATCGAAATGAAATATTGATACGATGCATTGTTAGGTGACACGAGTCTATGTGCAAAATGTCAGCGCGATAGCATCACGGGAAGTGTGTCATTTTTTACTTTTGTTTTTCCGCCCGCCCGCCTGCCCGACGACGAACGACAGAGAGAGAGAGAGAGAGAGAGAGAGAGAGAGAGAGAGAGAGAGAGAGAGAAAGAGAGAGAGAGAGAAAGAGAGAGAGAGAGACAGAGAGACAGAGAGAGACAGAGAGAGACGGCGGTGAAGTTAATATAAGGGATTAAAAAAAATAATACAGAGTGTACATCATGTGCTTCATTTTGTATTACTTCCACTTTAAAATGCGTAATTATCAATAACGTCTTTAATTGTGCTCTTTTTATACTTTGGCTAAACGAAATCTGGCTAGGCATTCTATAGAATGCCTGGGCAAGGTATGCAAAAGTTTTACAAATTTCATACTTTTCATGAAACCATCAGGCATTCTATACATTGCCTAGGTATTCTATAGAATGCCTGATTTCACACATTGCCTGTAACATATATATATATATATGTACTCATAATGGCAAATCATGGGGAATGAAGAGATGGCGAAAATTTTGGTGATTTTTTCACTTCAATCTTCTACATTAAAAGCAGGTGTAAAATCATTGATAACACAGATTTATAGATCTGTGATCTGTCCCCAAAACACAAACAATATAATTGCACTCCTGTATATTTTAAAATTAAATAAAACTAGCGGAATTCATGCTTTATCTTGTAGCACCTTAGGCCATGTAGGGGCTCACTTTGCTAAAACGTCAGTACAGTTAGAATCACGTCAGTGCGGGAAAATAGTGCACCGGTCCCTGGTGCAATGAAAAAATTCCTGCCTGTCCGTCATACGAAAAAGTTTGAGAAGCACTGATCTAAGGAAAGCAAACATAAGGATTTTAATGTGGTAAGCAAAGATTGTTCAGAAGTAAGCTATGACCGACAAGACTGAAATATTGTCTGGATCTCCCACCCCATCTCAAAACCTACGCAAATATTTAGAGATTCAATTATTTGCTGATACTGACATAGTTAAAGAAATATACCAACACATTTTGGCTAAAGCTACCATTAAAACGTACTTTTTTCTTTTTTAAAAAGTTGTTAATAAAGTAATTGGAAATAAACTCTCGGACGATTTATGTTTGTACTTAAGCCAATGCTCTCCCCACCACCGCTAACATTGAATCCTCCAATGAATACACTGAGGAAAGGCCCTGGTTTAAGTCAGTGAAATAGCAGTGCGTCTTGTATATGCAAAGCGTCGCCACGGGCAAGAAGGACACATTTCACAAATACCTGACTTAACTATGTACTCGAGTATACAGTAGATAGATCATGGGCATTCTAAGATTCAACTGAAACACGTATATATAAAAAATATATTGAAAATATCGGAAAAATAAGCATTACAATTATTGTTAAATAGTATTTATATTTATATCTTTAAACTAGTAAGTCTGAATAAAATCCTTTAGAAGTTGATATTATTACGTTCCACCTTCATGGCGTTGATCTTTCAAAGGACAAGCAAGAATCAACGATTAAAAATAAAGTTAAACCGTTGCGGATGTAAGGGTGTGAATGGGTAACGGTTTTGCGAACACTGGCTGTTTCAGCAGGTGTGGTTGCATTAAAGTATATATATTTAACTCAAAAATGTAAAGTATAAACTAGTTTTCAAAATCTGCAAATATCTTCTTCTAGATTTTTAAGGCCGCGGATCAATGCTTTAATCATTCTTTCTCCCTCAACATCGGGTGACAAGATTTTTGAGGAGCATTTTACACTTAATTAAAAGGCTTATAACATTTTTAAAAAATCATATGTTTGTTTGTATGATAATTTTCCCGTTTCTTTTTTGCTCCAAAAACCAATTACAAAACTAACATTTTCTTACGGGCTTTCTAAAGTTTTTATGACGAGGTAATTAAGTCATGAACACAGAACACTGAATACAGAATGTGACACAGAATGTAGTCACTGACTCTGCCATAGAATGAATCCCAGATCTACCCGTTCTAAATCAACTTGATGCTCCTCTGTCATTGGAGGAGCTTAGTAAGGCCATATATCATCTCAGTAATGAGAAGGCTCCAGGTAACGATGGCATTCCTGCAGAAGTCTTTAAGTACGGCAAGCCAGCACTACTGAAGCCTCTGCACGAACTCACATGCGATTGTTGGGAACGCGGTCACATCCCACAGGATATGCGCGACTCCAAAATTGTCACTCTTTACAAAAACAACATATAGAATGGGACTGCAATAAAGCTTTTAAATAAAATACAAAATACACAAACAAATTGTGCAATGAAAACAATAAATTTGAGCTTTATTTTTAGACTGATACGACAGTAAACGTTTTGGCTAATGCCTTCATCAGTACAACATAAAACACATTCTTACAATACTTACATAAGTAATAATAATATTCTTAAAACATATTGATTTTAAAATATTTATGTTAAATAAAAAGAAAGGAAAAACAAAAACAAACATGGACACAAGATATAGGAAAAAGGGGGAAGTATATCCTGTGTCCATTTTATATGAAGTATATATTTTATTATTATTTTTTCCCCAAGTCCAGGGTAAACAAAGTTAAATGTAATTTATTATGGACTTGGGGAAAAAATAATAATAAAATATATACTTCATATAAAATAAACAAGAAAGACAAATATACGTGCTAAAATGAATTTCCTTGATTTATAGATGTCTCATTGCTACTTAATATATCAATAGATTTAGTAAAAATCAATTTTATTTGTTAAAAAATTGGCTATGTGGAAAACTTTGTAACAAAGGAAAAATACATACCTTCGATAGTCAACTTGTCCATCGATGAAAATAAATAAATTTTCCGTACTAATACTTTGCTTTTTATTCCATTGAATAGAAATAACTTTTCAGCTACGAATATAAGCGATTTCTTCGCTAAATGATGAATCGTTCGCTATAATTGTAAAAGATTGCGGCCGACGTGTCTCAGTAAAATTAACAAGAATTTCACAATGGCGAACGAAAATAGCGTTCCGGTAAACCAAAAACACGAGGGTCGGAGTAAATTTTTTAACAATTTTAATTAAAAATTCATGTCTGAAATTGTATTTTTTCCTAATTTTATTCAATTATTTAGGGATAAATTTTAAAAATAACATTAGAATGTAAAAAGGTGAAGAAAATAAAAAAAATTAAACTGTCGACCACCAGTGACAGAAAAGTCAAGGTTACGTCCTTTGAGAGTTAAGGCGGCATCGTCTGCAAATAAGAGCTCGCGCAGCAAAATCTTCATTATTTTGGTCTTGGCTTTAAGTCGGGCAATATTGAATAATCTCCCGTCAGCTCTGGTGTGTATGTATATCCCCTCGCTGTTGTTCTTGAAGGCATACTGGAGTAAGATGGAAAAGAATATTGCGAATAGAGTAGGTGCCAACACGCAGCCTTGCTTTACTCCACTACTTACTGGGAAAGCCTCAGAGGTGGCACCGTTATAGATGACGACAAGATTTCAAAGTTAATATAAGGGATTTTAAAAGTGATTTGAAACATGCTGTTTTTCAAATAGAAAATAGTTTTTACCGTGGGGCAAAGCTTTGTGACGCCATATTGGAGGGGAGGGTCTAAGTTTTTGTGACCACGCGTGACGAGGGCGAGGAGGGGGAGTGAACAATCGGCCAAAATCGCGTGACGTCATTTATGGACGACCCTCTAGCATAACAGATCCCTCTTATTTTAACGATAAACAATGTGTAGGGGAAATTTCTATTGATTTTTTTAAAAAATGTATGTATTATAGATAATTTAAGAATATAGAGGCTGTTGTCTCACATAGAAGAAATAATTGTTTGACGTTTGTAAAAAAAAAGTGACTGAACGTGAGACGTGATTATCACGTGTTATCTTGGTGTTTGAGCTTTTTGAGCCGTGGGCACAATTTCCTCATATGCAAACACAGTCAGTTGTTTTAGTGCATGAATGAATTGACAGAGAAACAGTAAGAGTATTCGTTAAATATATCACATCATTGAGTGTTTGATAAGCTACAATACTAGTAAGGCGTTATCTAAACACGATTCCAATCCAATGGGATCCGTGTGATTTCCGCTTCACATTGCTGTACCCAAGGACAATGTGCATCCCAGAGGGACTTGGCCCATACTCTGGGAACTGCATTAGTTTACCATGAACACAATGTTTACATTGACAACATAGCTGAGTATAAATAAATTGATTAAAGCTCTGTGTATATACGCATTGAGGGCGTGCCTACTACGATGCGCGTGCAAAGAGTAGAAAAAGATTGGTTGCATGAGGGATGTTATAGTTTAAAACTAATTTTTGCGTGTGCCTAAGTGCAGAACTATATGGAGTAACCAACGTAGTTGTTTAACGGCAGTACGTTCAGTTTGTGATTAAAATTAACACAAGAATGGCAAAGTTTGATAAGGATTGTATAACTTACGAATATTTACCTATATTTATTGGGATACTGCCAGAATTCTAATACGTAATACTTAATACTCGTAGACTTAACACTCGTAGACTTAATACTCGTAGACTTAACACTCGTAGACTTAATACTCGTAGACTTAACACTCGTAGACTTAATACTCGTAGACTTAATACTCCATCCATTCCCATAAATAGTCAAGTTGTAATAGGTTAATTATGAATCAGTTTCCTTTTTTCTAAAGAAGAATTAATAAACATTATTTATTCAAAACATCATTTGGGTTTTGTCAATGTTTATCTGTTACATAGTGCAATATTTTAACAATATATATTTTTTAATATTAATTTTAAAAATCTACTTTTCCTTTTTATCGCGATCTCCTTGAAATTGGCTGTGAATATTTTAGTTATTCATGGATGTCTTAATATCTACTTGTAGAATCGAGGGACGCTTGAATTATTCATACTATAACCCACTCTAGCTTTCCCGAAACGTAACAGAAGTACCGACCTATGGTTGCGTGGGCTCAGCTGGAGATAAAGATCTTTAAGGGCTAAAGATTTTAAAAAGTATTTAACTATTTTAATGCAGTGATAACACAACCGGATTTTTGTCAAGTGTATTACATAACCCAAGGGTCTTGTCTGAGGACATGTAGTAATTTATGAATATTTAATTATGATATTATCGACGACAAATAGTTCAGTACTGCTGAAAACATTCCCTCGTCTCTCAGTCCATCCTTCTTGACTTCTTGATGCCCCACCCCATCTTTAAAAAAAAACTAAAACACCGATAGCTTTCCCTTTTTCAAAAGTAGTTATAGCTGTATAAAGATCTTTGGAGAAAGCTCAGAACAATAGTTGTTTCCAAGGTTAGTGTCTGTTTCATTGATTTTACTTCACATCCGTTTGACGGTGTGTCACAGTAGTGAGCGCCCCGAAGCTATTCCCTGATGACTGCTGTGAACATATGGGTATGATATAGAGTATAGAGCATCCATCCATTCTCTAGCGTAGCACTTTAATAACTATGGAGTTATCACGCTTTCCAAAATATGATAAGTAGACTGACTAAATGCAGGGGTGTTGCGTGGTTTCTGTCACCCGGGGCAGCTACCAAGTTTTTCGCCCCTCCCCCCCCCCAATCAATGTTCAAAAGGATTATTGATGGGGGGGGGCGTGCAGCAGTTTAGGGATATCGCGCAGCAAATTTTGTAAAATATTGAACAAAAAATGGATGCTGTGCAACTTTGCACACGATTTTTTTTATTTTGCACACAGACCAACGAACCTTAGAGGGAACATTGCATCCCCCCCCCCAATTCTCCCCCCCCCCAAATATGATGCTAGTTTAAAGTTAAAAACAGTTTATTAATTGGGTAGTAATATTAACGCCATTATAAATGTTTATCTTGAGTACGAAATTTTTTCCTTTCTGGATCTAAAAATTAGGTTTTATGCTTTTCCGTATGACAAAATCGTCCAAAAGGCATGTCATTCGAAGCAATCCCGCTCTTCTTCTCATGACTTGAATTATCTTATATACCAAAGTGATGTGCATTGTTCTCATCAGAGGCGTCACTAGGGTTGGTGTCACCCGGGGCGGTAGCTCATGGTGTCACCCCTTCACGACTGAAATGAATGACGTCCATAAATGACGTCACACGATTTTGGCCGATTTTTACCCCCCCCCTCCCCCAGCGTCATACTTTGTCATAAAAACTTAGACCCCCATCCCATTTATTTACGATATGACGTCACAAAGCCTTGACTCCAAAGCCGTATTTTCTCAATAACAATTAGCATGTTGCAAATTATTTTTTGTCATTTAAACTATGTATTTAGTGTAAGTCTGAACTCTAATATCGTAACATGCGTGAAGCCATTGAAAACGCAATTAAATAAATGGTAAACAATCAAATATTTAAGTGGAACTTTTATTTAAAGTTGCGCGTTTTTTGATGTGACGTCACATTTTTAAAAAATACACCCTTCCCCCTCGTCACACTTCGTCACAGACGAGTGACCCCATCCCCCCTATGGCGGATTAAAAAGGGGGGGGCTGAACGGGAGTAAACTTAGGGGCCCCCAATAATTTAAAGTCCGCCAAACTTATTATAAATTATAGTGTATAATAAAGATGCAGGCAAATGTTTGCATGACTCCCTGAAAATGCCTTGGATAGTCAGTCATACGGCAATGCGGCAAATATGAGTTGGAAGTATAACGGAAACTAGGCTATTCTTTATGAGAAGTGCAGTGTTGCTCATTATGTGCCGTGCACAGCTCATTCTCATTAATTTTGTTGGGAAAAGTGCAGCATGTTGTCCTGCTGCAGTCAGATTTTTTTTGTCTTCTGCAAAATCTTTATACCCGGCTTGTTGCATCTACTCATCGTTGACAGGTACTTCAAAAACACATGAAATTGATACATGTTAACAAAGTCTTGTCTGACACAAGATGGCTAGCCTGATATGATGCTGTAAGATCTGTTAATAACTCATACCTTGAGAATATCGCAGCACTGGAAGAATTAGCAACAAACGAAAATCAGCCACGTGACTGTAGACTTGAAGCAGACGGATTTCTAAAGGAATTTGAACAACTGGAAGTCGCTATTTTACTTTAAATTTTAGTTTGTTAAAAGACAGCATTCTTCATTTGATTACTATGAAGACAAAGGAAAGGACGAGTCCGTGGTAAAAAAAAAGAGTATAAACAATCTTCAATCAATTTTTTTTTAATTAAAAAAAGAAAGCGTCAGACAAAAATTCAAGGTTGAGGTATTTCTGGTAATCATTGACAAACTTTCTTAAACCCTACAAAATCGGTTAGGCGCATATAACACATCCATGAGAAATTGGCTTTCTTACAAACCTAACTGAGCTCAGCAATTTCGCCATCCGATGGGCAGCATCCAAGTTAGTTGGAAGAATATTCAAGCGATTTCGAAGAATGCTTACCTTCAGAATTAGTCCAATTTTCAGAACTCTTTAAAAATTTATTCTCCAGACCCAGGCACAGGGTAAGGAAAAGAAGGTAGCACAATGCGAAACTCAAAACACGTGCACAGAGCTAGAAACTTTGCTGCTTTTGAAGGAGCTAAATTTCACACAGTCCTTTACAAATGTACACATCGCACTTCGCATCTATCTTTCAATGAGGACATCAAACTGCAGCTGAGAGCGATCCTTTTCAAAGTTGAAAAGAATATAAAATTAGTAAAAATTTGCATGGGACAACAAAGACAGATTATGCTCTAATAAGCATTGAAAAGGAACTTGTAAGCTTACTTACCTTTACTGACTTGTTTGAAAACTTCGCCATGAGAAAAATTCGCAAACGAAAGTTGTAGGTTGAAATAATAATAGGTTATATTTTTCAATATTTTTTAAATTTCAAATAGAGAAAACAATTCGTTACCCCATGAAAAAAGAAAGATTTTAAAAATATTTATTTAATAATTAAATATTTAAAAAATCTTTTTTTAAAAAGGACACGCTTTTAACATAATCACTACTTTTA
>CALYLW010000117.1:0-135000 GCA_944989445.1 Ampullaceana balthica
GTATACGCGCGAACACGCATCTGAAATGTAATTTTTAGGGTGGTTACACTGCAAGCGTTTGCTTCAGCTGATATCGCGCGATTTTCATTGTTTGTCTTGACAACAACCTTTAACCTTCATCTTTTTCGCTATTTAAACACACATTTTGTGTGTTTATATAGACGTAACCGACTTCCGTTTTTATTCGCCAATATTTATTCATTGTTTAGCTTAACAACCACTGTTAGCGTTTAATTATTGCATTGTAATAAAATGGATAAAAAAATGTATTTACCTTATTGTTTAATGATGGATAGCCCATCATTAAAAGTACTTTTATCATTAAATGATCATCGAAATGTGTGGGTAAACCCTATTTATGAAGAAAGAGAGAAGAGTGGTGAATTCCATACATTGTTTCCAAAACTGCTGGAGTCACCAAAGAAGTTTTATGAGTATTTCAGGATGAGTCCAGAAACATATTATTATGTATTAAATCGGATAAAACCTCATATAGAAAAAAATAATAATTTTAGGAAATGTATTTCTGCAGAAGAAAGGCTGGCCTTAACGCTGAGGTGAGTTAATTTTTTTTATTATTTGAAAAGAATATTTATTTTGAAAGTTAAAAAAATTTGTTGAAGTTATTGGAATAAATTTACAAATACTGTTGTGTTTATAATTATAAGTTTTTTATTACATTTTATTCACGTTAACGTTAACAGTTTTTTTTTACACATTACAATTACAACGTGCAATAGATTAAATTAGTAGGTATTAATAATAATTAATAATAACTTATTAATAATAAGTTAATAATTATTGTAAATATTTAAATAATAATAATGGTAATATATCCAATAGGCCTATGAATAGGTCAATCCTGTCAACGGCGGTCACAAAATCACATTCACAGCCATTTGTATTGCGGATTAATCGGTGTTCAGCCAGCCAATTATGTATTTACTTAAGGTTTTAGTTTTAGGGTCTGGGTTAGGTTTAGTTGTCTATTTTTTAAATTAAAATAGAAAAAAAAACAAATATAGCAGTTATAGTATAGCATCCAAAAATACCATAAATAATATTATTCTAGGCATGTAAATGTTTGATTTTGGGACAGCCATTGTCGCCATTAATAGTTATTAATAGTATGAGGCCTCTATTAAACTATTATATAACGTATATTTTAAAAATTAAAGCATATGTTGAGGTATATAGAATACTATTATTTCATAATTATGATTCTTAAAATGTATTTTGTTGTTGAGTTTGCCTACGCATATACAATATTAGATGATAATCAAATTAACATTTTTAATTTTTCAATTAATCTGACACAATGTAATATATTAAAATAAAATTAGTAAGGTGATATCCATACATATGAAAAATTATATGATAGTTTGCTTAGTATGTAAGTGTAATTTAATGAAAATAATAATTTACATTTACTTATCTATTTTCAGATTCCTATCAACCGGATTGGCATTTCGATCCCTTTCATTTTCATACAGAATAGCACACATGACAATTGCAAAAAATTATTTATGAGACATGTGATGCTATTTGGCAATGTTTTGTTGATGATCATATGCCATACCCTAGTAAAGAAATACTCTTACAGACTGCCAAGGACTATGAGCAGCTTTGGAATTATCCTAATTGTGTTGGGAGCATAGATGGCAAGCATGTCCGGATCAAGTGTCCCAAACTATCTGGATCAAGACATTTTAATTATAAACAATACCATTCCCTTGTTCTCCAAGCCTTGGTTGATGCCAAATATAAATTTATAAGTGTTGATTTTGGTGCATATGGCAGGGAAAGTGACAGTGGGATTTTTGCTAGATCAAATATGTTTGATCAAATAGAAAGAGGTTCTTTCTCTTTCCCTCAACCAAGGGAGTTGCCTGGAAGCAATTAATTCTACCATATGTATTTATTGGAGATCAAGGATATCCTTTAAAGGAATATTTAATGCGTCCTTACACTTCTAATGGTGATACAGTAACTAGAGAAGTTGAAATTTATAATTACAGGCATAGTCGGGCCCGAAGAACTGTAGAATGTGCATTTGGAATACTTGTTGCAAAATGGAGGTGTTTGAAAACTGAACTTCAAGTCAGTCCTGAAAATGTTGACAAAATAGTATTGTGTGCTTGCATACTGCACAATATTGTTATAGATAAGGATGGCATTTCGGCAGTTCAATTGCAACAAATAAGTTCAAATGCTCTATCTGCTTCAAATGAAGGGTCATCTCTAGGAAGATCTAAACAGTTTTAATAGATCAGAAAATGGGGCATACAATGTTCGTGACAGTTTTAAAAATTATTTTAACAATGAAGGAGCAATTGATTTCCAATACGCCAAAATTGACACATATATATCATGATATATTTATGTATAAATTTATAGAATTTACAAAAAATTACTTGTTATAGGTTACTTGTAATTGTGCTTTTAAAAAAAAAGTAATAAACTGTCTTTTGGTAATTGATGGATATACTTCCATGTATTGACATTTGTACATATTGTAATGTATGCTTATGAATATTAAGAGAGCAATGCATTTTGTATAATTGTTTGAAATATGTGTAAAGCACAGTGAGCTCATTCATAAGCTGTTTGTACTTATCTATTAAGGTATAAATAATAAAAAAAAATTATGATAATTATTAAAGAATACAAATTTTAAATAACATATTAGGAACAACAATTAAAATTTGTATATTTTTAATCTGTTAAATACATTTAAAAAGAAATATTAAAAATTATAAATTTTTTACTAACACAAAAATGCTTAATTAAAAAAAATTTTGAAGGTTAAATTTAAAATTAGTAACAAGTTAGTTAAATTTTTAAAATATTAATTTATAAAAAGAAATTGAAATCGAACAAATGATAATTATTGTGTACATTATAGCATTTATATAAAGTTATCATTTCAATATTGTAACATTATAATTATATATAAGAATATTATGGGGATATTATTTATTATTTGTTGTTTGCATTTTACGTTTGTCATCCACTTTCATTAAAAAAAAATTGATATTAGTATTATTAGTAAAATATATAATATGGCATTAATACTTAAATTAAAGTTTTTTTTTATATAATGAAAATACATTTAGTAAATAATGAAATGTTAAGTTTTTGGATTTAAACATGGAAGTTTTGCATTTCAAATTTTAAAAATTACATTTAACTAATTCTAGGAATATTGAATATTGATTTGATAAAATGTAATTTAAATATCTTAACTTTTGACAATTACAAGTGATGAATGAAAAAATGATTTATCATTGAGTTTTTGCTGTGAACTTTTATTTTTATTAACACAAATCTAAAAATAACAATGCTTATTCATGGCTTTAATTCTAGAATGTTATTCAAGTTGATAATGTTGTAGCGTGTCGTTATTAAAGTTACATGTATTCAATTTTTTTTTAAGACAGCCCATTCTTGACTAAATGCCAGATATAATATTGAGTATTTGTATATATTAGTTTTTGAATATGGATAAAGAAAAGGTTTTTTTTCTTGTGTCTACCAAAAAAATATTTATGATTCTTGTGTTGTATATCCAATTTAAAATTTAATGCTTAATGTATTATTATTATTAGTATTTCTTTCTTTCTTTTTTCTTTAATCTCTTGTGTTTATAGGTTTATTGATTTAATTAATTCCATTATTCTTGTGAATGTTCACCATAAATGAAATGTATCTTAAAAAATATGAAATAAATTTGTTGTAGTGTTATCTATGTTTTAAATTGTGGAATATAATATGAACATAATATTAATATTCTAGTATATATTTTACCAATAAAATTTCATTTTAAAAAAGAAATTTTAAAAAATATTTTATTACATATTGTTACGTAGTTCATTTTTATTAAGCAAAATAAAGTTTTGTTGCATTTTATTTTATAATTATTTCATTAACCTGTGCATTCCTAGATAATTTTTTGTTGATTGTTGTTCCTGAGTTTTTTGCATCTTTATTTTGGGTTAGATGTTTACCATGAAAGTAATAGTTTGCATTTAATTTTTTTTTACTCTTAACATTTGACACATTCATTTAGTGTTAATAACTGTTAATGTAGCCGTCTGCTAGAGTTGAACACACTGCCCCTGATCTGTGTGGGATTGAGAGTTTTGAGGTAGCGCTTGGAGACAGGACTGACTTGTTCACTTGTTCATGGCCCATTCTTGTAGTGTATTTAGAATAAAACTGTTTGATATCCTAACCCAGTCAATCGATTTTTATTGCTTTATTAACTTAGCCACCAGTCAGCTACATTAAGACATTACACAATGTATCAAATTAGTTTCCTATTTTTGTAATTCATATAAGGGGCTAGGACAGTTCCTTGTGGAAATAAAGATTTTACCAGTATCATTGCTGACTGAGAGCCATTATGTTTTGAGACTGTTCTGTGCTTATTCGAATCTATAATATGCTTATATATTGGAATAGACATCAGTAAGTGTCTATGCATAATTAATCTATTCTCAAATAATAATTAAAATTAAAGTTATGTTTTAAAATTTAGTATTTAGAGAAAGTATTTATTTACTACACAGAGTACTAGCAAGACCTATTTCTCAATACAATATATTAAAATTAAAATAATACATGTACATGTGTATATAGCTAAATTTTATATATTATATATATAGTTTGAAAATGACAATCTGATTATAACTTTAGAGTGGGTATTCTAGCTTAAAAGTTGAAACTAATACTACATTCTATTAAATTATTTTCCTATGTACAAATTATATTCATGTGAACAGAGCCACAAAATTTATTGTTAGAGCTCAGGTATTAATTTATTTCTTAAATTTGATAATTGAGCAACACTTACAATGCATAAAAATTTAAAGTGCAAAAGTTTGTTCTTAACATTATGTAACTTAAAACAACACCTTTCAAACTTCTTCCCCTTACAGACAATTATACAGATAACAAAATCAATATTTTTTTATGTTTGTGACATTAAAATTTTTTTAAAATGTTATTAAATTCTAAATTTGCAGAAACACCAATTTTAAGAAAATGAAAATAGAGTGAATAAGTCTCAATTTGTTATTTAATATGGAATCAATAATAATCAAATTATTATTATATATTAATAATACATAATTGAAAACAAAAGTAACAGTAACATTTTTTTAAACTTATCATGCCGAAATGGAAAAAAATTAAATTATTTACTATGTTTATTTGTGCTATGCATATAAGTAAACAACAAAAATTTTTACATTTACTTACAAAATCATAAAAAAAACTAATGGAGCAAAGTATCAAATCAACAAATTCACATTAATTTAAAACCAGTGAGTCAATGAATTTAATAACAAAAGCTCATTTGATTTACATTTTCACTCAATAATGGCATAAAAAATTACTACAATTAATATAAGTCAGATTTAAATTTACACTCAGTTATTTTAAATTAGGTGCAGTCAGAACTACATAATTTTAAAGAATTACAATATAAATAAAAGATAAAATCTGCAGCAGCTTGAAAAAAAAATATGACTTAAATTTTTTTTTACTGATAAACCATGAATTTGTTTTATTTTATAATTTATGCAATAATGACTAGAGTGATGTTTCACATGAGAGGGACATTCCCAAAACAAAATGGGCATTACATATTAAAACATGACAGATAGTTCTCTCACCAAGTTCTGTTATTATAAAATATATAAACTTTTTTAAAAATACATCTTAGTTGATTTCCTGTCAAATTCCTATTTATCAGGTGTAAAACCTAGATAATAATATTTGTCTGATTCAACACTAAGTTGATGACCAACACTCTTTTTGTGTTTTTACATGTCCAATTACATGAATTTGATAGTAAGTTAGCATTAGCTACTTGAAATTTACTAATACCATTACCTTCATCTAGCATAAATATACATATTTAAGTAGATGAAAAATATGAAAATGCATGATGAAAAATATTTTTTATACAAATACAATATCATTATATGCATGTACGTAAGACACTTTTCAATCACATATAGGGCAAAAATGTTTTTACTAATGTTATCAGAATAAACAGTTTGTGATGTCTTTAAACTGAAATCTTTATAAAAAAATATCATCATTATTCAAGCTGGCTACCAGCATATTTATTTGTTATAATGTTTTATTGAAATTAACTATAAACTTAAAATTAAATACTTTTTAAAATAATTAATTATATTTGATCTCAGCTGTCTTTAAATGTAATGACTATGTCTAATTTAAAAAATCTTCCTTCGCTTTACTCAGTTTATTTTATATAGTCATTTCAACCCTCTTAAAATTAAAAAAATTAAAATTATGACATCATCCTTTTTAACTCTCACTGATGACTCATACCAACTACAGCAAGGTTTTTCTACAATAGACAATTGATAATAAAAAATGTTTCAGATAAATTATACACTTTAACCTGCAGTTAAACACATTTCTTACTTTTGTAATCAAAATATTTATTTTGAGTTGCATTGATTGACACTCAAATGGAATTACTTACACCCTTAAAAACATTAGGATTCCCGTACACTTGCTGTTATATGCGGTGGTCGAGTGGCAGTGCACTGGACTGTCGTACCGATGGTCACGGGTTCGAATCCCTGTGAAGGCAAGGGTTTGTTCCCGGGGCCTAGGGCGTCCCTGAGTCACCCCGCTCCGAATGGGTACCTAACACTACATGTAGTTAGGCGGCTGGGTAATGCGTGGAACCCACAAAGCCGTGGCCTGTGAATGCTGCATCACTTGCCAACAGATCATCTGTCATGGTCTGTGGACGCAACTATCTTCTGCATAGAAGGAGCGTCTGTATAGATAAGATAAGATAAGATATATGTTTATGAGTATTTGTATAATCAAATTTATTTAGTTAATTGTTTTAATAATTTATAATACATATTCATAAATTTATTATTGAAAAAATAATTATGCAACATTGCATATGGCGTAGGCACAAATATAATCCATTAAAAGTTCCATACATGTACTACAATGTAAAAAGTCACCAACAATTTTGTTTATAGTTATTATCTTCCATGTGAACATAAAACAAGCAAAGGAAATTTTTTTTTCATTTATAAAGGAATGTATTTTAAAACAACTTTTGACATATATTGTAAGAGTTATTTTATTTTAGAATCTCGATCAGTAAATATAATTTTCATTAATGCTATGAATATGAAATGTTTTTTTTCTTTCTTTTTACATCTTTTTATTTTATTTTTCAATTTGCTCATGTAAACATTATATTCATTATTGCATTAAAATAATAAATGCTTCTTTTAACAACATCTTGATATATTCGATATTTGAACAATAAATTTCACACATATATACAAGTTTTTATTGTCATATATCGATATGAATATGTACTTGCATTTTCAAAACTACTTTTTATCTCACCTAATTTATTTTCTTTTTAAAGAATGTAAGTGACAAATATATATAGTAAAGAAAACATAGTTTTGTTTCATTTACCATTTCTATTATTAACTATAATATAACAAAATTCAACACTTATAATAAAATGATTACAACTTAATTTCAAACCATTAACACTCTAGGTAATATTATTAACAATTAACAGATTATCTGTATATTTCATTCTGACAAAATGACATTAGTTCAATAGTCAATAGGTATTTTGCCATCCCATGTCAGATACAATTTATTTCCTGCTTGTGGTAACTTGTTTGATGTTAGGTGATGAATTTGATGAACAATCATCATGATCTGCAGATGAATTTGTCCCATCATTTTCTGGAGATCCATCAATATTGGACAAAAGTTGTAGCATTTTAACTCTTACTCCCAGCTTCATCCTCTTTGGGATTTCACGCATGTGTGGTAATAGACTCATTAAAAAATGATAGTCATCATCATGGTTTTCTTGGTCATCTTTTTCTAATCTATTGTTAAGTTTTTGAAGTTCCTCTATTTTACTTTGCTCCATAACTACAAGTTGATTTATTACTTCTTCTTTATCCCTTACATGTTTCCTTTTCCTTATCATATTTGGTTTTTGATAAGATATTTTATGTTTAATAGTAAAAGGTACTTTTTGAGCTACATCTTCATTTATGTCATCACTAGTATTTAAAGTGTCATCCAATTCATTATTAGTTATCCCTTCATCTGTACAACTGTTTTCTTTATCTCCTGAATGTGTGTAAGAACACTGACTTACAGGCTGTGTGTTGCCTTTGCTTGGCCTTGTGCAGCACACATCTGAGAGGAATCGTAGCTGGTGGAAAAATTTCCAAGAGCTTTGTCCACTGCATGTGGCTTCACTACCTGTGGCTGCATTACTTATTTTTAAGAATTCCTTCCGAAAACTGTCTCTTAAACATTTCCATTTGTTTTTGACAACTTGACCTGAAATAATACAATTGTTGCTGTTATACACATTGTGGAATTATTTTTTTTACATAAGCTTGGACAACATACATAAAATCTGAAAATAAACATTAAACCAAAACTTTTTTCAATTGCAAGTTGAAAAAAACATTGAATAAATTATTGTTTGATTTTACTGTTACAAGTAGTAATGTTATGAAATATTGAAAAAAAATTTTTAAATAAACTTTAATTTTAACTAAGTATTTTTATTGTTGTTGTCTCTTTGAAGTTTTATTTAGTATTTTAAAAATATTTTTAATATTATGGGATATTTACATGATGTTATATAAAAAAGAAAATGTATAACTTAATTAAAAAAATTTATTATGCGAAATACTTTAATAGCTTTTAATTATTTTTGGGAACAAAAGTTGTTTAAATAGTGTAACAAGTATTTCGTTGCCGTAATTTACATTATTTAACCACTTGAACTGGATGTAGCTATACAATTTAATATTTTAATAATTATTTTCAGACACAATTATCTTCTATTATAGATTTCATTAAATAAACAACATCTACACTTAAATTAATAGCTTACTTACTTGACAAATTAAGTTCCTCGGCAATCTCTATCCATAGTTTCCTCCCAACATCCCGATTGTGGTAACATTTTGTCGTTATATCCCAGAGAGGAGTGCGTTCTTGGACTAAAGAAATTAATTTTTCACTATCCACAACATCCATCATCAAATACCTTATTTATAATTAAAATTTAAAGAAAAACAATATAGTATGATGACTTTTTTCAATGCAATCGAAGCTACAAATCCGCCATTTTATTGCCTTTTGAAAGCAGATTCGCGCGATGCGCTGAAACGAATCAAATTATTCGCGCGTACACGGGCGTGTACTGGCGTTTTTGACTCTGCCAATGTAACCACTCACACTATGTTATTGTATTTGTTTTTCAAGATGTTTCAGATGCGCGTTCGCGCGTATACTAGATTGGCGAATTCGCGTGCAGTGTAACCACAGCCTAATGTTTTAGCCCATTGGTCGATAAATTTATCGATTTTAAAAAATGCGTGTGTTTTTATAACCAAAAATAAATAAATTCATACCAAGTTCACATTTACATCTGTAGCTACGGAATATTATATCAATTAGAGCTTTAAAAAAAAATTAAATTAAAAAAAATACTAGATACACACAAGAAATAAAGGATCAAAACAATTAATGAAATCTTTATAATTTGACTAATAAACAAGAACATGTTTCGAAAAGTGCCTCATCAGGACACAAATTTACACAACTGGACACGAAATTCCACAGTTAAGTAAAATAGTAAATTTTGGATTGATCAATAAGGAGCCAACGTACAAAATCGTTGTATAAACCCATATTACAAGATCCTGTCATGTGTATACAGAATGTAAATAACTGCATTATATGAGATCCCAAAATGATCAGCACTGTTGAAGTGTTTAAGTGTTTAGTGTAATAACTAACATTTGTATAATATATACATTTTAAAAAAATAAACAAAAAAGATGTTAAATAGTTAAGTGAATTACTTTAACGAGCTAAGGAACTTTTTAAAGAAAAAGGCTTAATATTAAACGAGTGCCACAAGAAGACGCCTTCCTATACATTTTTTGATGCATTACGTAGGGTGTGTCGAGGTAATTAATAACCAATTCTTTACAACGTAATGTCCAAAAACACATACACTCACGGACAAAGTCAAACGCACAGTCGTACACTCATTTACAAAGTCAAACACACAGTCGTACACTCATTTACAAAGTCAAACACACAGTCGTACACTCATTTACAAAGTCAAACACACAGTCGTAAACTCATTTACAAATTCAAACACACTCATTTACAGAAAAAATCAAACACAATATCATACACTCATGGTCTAAGTCAAACTAACAATCCACAAAGTCAAACATACTCATACACGCCCGGTCAAAGTCAAACACAGAATCCACAAACTTATGGGAAAAGTCAAACATACTCATACACTCTAATGGATAAAGTCACAAACACTCACTCATACTTTCACGGACAAAGTCAAACACTCACTAATATACTGACGGATAGAGTCAAACACACACTCATACACTGACGGATAAAGTCAAACACACACTCATACACTGACGGATACAGTCAAACACACACTCATACACTGACGGATAAAGTCAAACACACACTCATACACTCACGAACAAAGTCAAACACACACTCATTCACTCACGAACAAAGTCAAACACACACTCATACACTCACGAACAAAGTCAAACACACACTCATTCACTCACGAACAAAGTCAAACACACACTCATACACTCACGGACAAAAGTCAAACACACACTCATACACTCACGGACAAATTCAAACACACACTCATTCACTCACGGACAAAGTCAAACACACACTCATACACTGACGGATAAAGTCAAACACACACTCATACACTCACGAACAAAGTCAAACACACACTCATACACTGACGTACAAAGTCAAACACACACTCATTCACTCACGAACAAAGTCAAACACACACTCATACACTCACGAACAAAGTCAAACACACACTCATACACTCACGAACAAAGTCAAACACACACTCATTCACTCACGAACAAAGTCAAACATACACTCATACACTCACGGACAAAAGTCAAACACACACTCATTCACTCACGAACAAAGTCAAACATACACTCATACACTCACGGACAAAAGTCAAACACACACTCATACACTCACGGACAAATTCAAACACACACTCATTCACTCACGGACAAAGTCAAACACACACTCATTCACTCACGGACAAAGTCAAACACACACTCATACACTCACGGACAAAAGTCAAACACACACTCATACACTAACGAACAAAGTCAAACACACACTCATACACTCACGAACAAAGTCAAACACACACTCATACACTCACGGATAACTCGATAGATGTTATATTTGGCGAGAAATTGACAAAATACTGATATTTTTTCGGTTTAAAAAAAAATATTTTCTAAGAAAATCCAGAAAACCTTTTCGGTATTCTTTTTTGGCCGTTGCACATCATTGGGACCTCCTTAGCATATTTGCAAAGACCCGAAATCTCTATCTGGTATGGCTTAGCAGAAGTTAATTGTGTAAAATCTACATATACTTCAAATATACACACACAATTTATCCCATGGGAGATTGCGTTAAATAAAGTTTATCATATTTAAATTGAATTTTAATCCTTGATTTACCCAAGTTGGAATTCAGATATAGACCTATATGAAAAAGAACATTTACAAATTAAAAGAATTTCCCATGAACGGCGCATTAAAAATATTTAAAAGGCGATTGTAATTGAAACATTGAAAGATGATAATATTATTTTCTTTAACTTCGATAAAATTGCACTACACAAGTCTATGCGACTTAATTTTACTTATCTTATCTTATCTATACAGACGCAGAAGATAGTTGCGTCCACAGACCATGACAGATGATCTGTTGGCAAGTGATGCAGCAATCACAGGCCACGGCTTTGTGGGTTCCACGCATTACCCAGCCGCCTAACTACATGTAGTGTTAGGTACCCATTCGGAGCGGGGTGACTCAGGGACGCCCTAGGCCCCGGGAACAAAACCCTTGCCTTCACACGGATTCGAACCCGTCACCATCGGTACGACAGTCCAGTGCGCTGCCACTCGACCACCGCGTCCCTACTTATTTGTATTGCCAACATTTTTTTTGTTCTATTTATGTAAATGTTACATATAGAAATGTTTAATTCGAACACAAAATATATTTTTATAATCCTATCTTTTGAAACTAAGAAACCAGTAAAATAAATACATTTACTGCCATGTATTACCATGCGTAATTGACGAAATGCCCAACCCCATACTATGTCTAAATCATTTCTCTATGCAAGTGGCACGACACTTGACATCCGTTTCTTTAATGAGTGATAACATTTCAATGAATTGCAAAAATTCTCATGCCATCAGTATTGACGGAGTTCGATTTAAACAATTTCTTGTTACTATTAATCTTGTTCGTTATATATATATATATATATATATATATATATATATATATATATCCCTACATATATTGCGCCTAAACACGCCCGTCAGTTAGTGTGAAGCCCCTATGCGGAGTAACTCTCGATAATAAAATAAATTAATTACAATTAAGACGTAAAAATAATAAACATTATGGTGTCGATAATAACAGGAAGACGTTTCTCTCCATAAAATATTGTGACGTTACGACATAGTTTCAGCTCATATTAATTTTTAAAAAGGAAACAAAGTAAAAAGAGCCATGTTTATTTTAATGTCATTTTTTAATGTTAATATCACGCTGCAGGGAACGGCATTTTAGTGATGAAAGCAATGCAAATGTTTCTTAGGTGGGAGAAAATCAATTAATTATCCAAAGTTTGGAAAAAAACACTTTGAATTTCATCTTAAATACAACATTAGCGGTGGTTTGTGGTGCATCCATATCAGGAAACAACAGTTCACGTTGTCATTTTTAACATTATAGAATAATGCTACTTATATCTTAAGTTTCTAAATATTATATCTAAAAATAAACAACACCAGAACACACATAACACATACATAATTTAAACTACAGAAACAAAGATAGCAGATGTTAACTATTAATAGATGTTAATAATAAATGATTTATAACAATATATTAACGGTAATAGACAACATAATCAAAATGGAATCTTTTGCTTTTTTTTTAACATGACTATTTATGAGTAAATGACGTCATTTCTTTTCTGGGCTTAACAATTTTTTTTAAATAACTAAAAATATTGGCAATTATTATATTATTAAAAATATATAATTATTAAAGATTAAAAGATGTTAGCGTAGCATTATTGTCATCCGTTTACGTTGTGTACGTATGTCTGGCAGCAATAAAATGCCTAATAATTATCATAGCCTTAACTTTGAATATAAATAGCAATAGTTCTATTAATGTGTGCATATGTTGTGATTATTTTTGTGTTTGCTCTATTTTCTACGTGTTATTTCGATGTCAGTATTATCATTTTGGATTCACTCTTCCCATGAGCTACTTTTTTATACCTCAAAGTATTGGATTGCTTCTGTTTTTGCAATAAATCAAGATACGTATAAGGAATGAAATATTAATGAATAGCTATTGCACACAAATTACGATTTTGTTGTTAAATCAGCACCAATAACTGAAGAGCTGTCCTCAGATCAATTTTGTGTTATTTGTAACCTTTTGGTGGTTCACTCCCCTCCTGGCACTGTGTTCAAAGATGTACACAATCTTAACGAGCTGAACCTTCCAGCATGTTCTGTGTGTTGAAGTGACCCCTGACCTCTGCCCCACTTTGGATAAGTTGAACAGCTAATTACTAGTGCATTGGTAGAAGAACGCAATTGTCGAAAAATATCATCAAAGTCCACATCTTGTGCGAATGCTGCAGCGCAAACAAAAATATAAAACTTATTAAATAATAATTTGAGTCATTTTACAGAAATAAGCACAACTATCAATTCTGTGGCAAAACGTCCGTAATGCACTGAGTAAATCTTTAATGATAATAAGGCAAAGACCTCACACATGGATCCACTCATGGCTGATTCTAAAACTTCTCGTGTAAGTAAAAGGATTAATAAATAAATATATATATATATATATATATATATATATATATATATATATATATATATATATATATATATATATATATATATTATTTTCTTCAATGTGTATGAAGAGGAATTATTTTCCGTGCCAAAATGATGCACTTGCTATTACAATGGAGTAGCTATAGGAGGGGGGGGGGAAAATCGAAAATCCCCCCAGGCCCCCACTTTCTCGGGGCATGGCGGCGCCCATCTCCTCTCCAGGTCAGCGGATGACTTGTTAGAGATAGTCATTCATCAACATTTTTAAATCCTTTATATTAACTCGTGGTGTCTGCGGCGGACCTTGCTTGCTTGCTTGCTTGTCGCCAAAACTTTTGATCGATTTTTAACCCACTTGCTCGCAAGATAGCGAGCTGAAAGTTTGCAGGCAGTTTCGTACCGATGATAAAAACAATGTATCAAAATTTCAGATCGATCGCATGTACCGTAATTAAATTATTGATTTTTTAGATTATTTTTTTTATTCCTATGTATCATGCTATTTTTTGAGATAGAGCGTCGCGGTGCGTATTATATTGAACAACCTTTCTGTCGCGCAATAAGGTGCGTATTTTATTGACAGCTCTTTTTATAAACATATTCCTGATCGGTGCGTATTATATTAAACATGTTTTACGACACAACTTCAATTTTGTATTTCTGGATGGTCTGGCGCTGCGTATTAAAATGAACATTCTTTTAGTTACTTCTCGTACATAAAGGGTTTATAGTCAAAAACTTGGTTTTTTACGGGTTTTTCTTATTATTGTGGCTTTAACGTGGGCTAGATCCAACGCCCATCAGCTTGTGAGTCAACCGCACTATTGACTTCGCTATCCAGCCGCCTATACTTTATTAAAAGACACATATTTATACCGTACACATATTGTTTTGAAACGTGGATGATGGAATAGATACATTTCTAGTCGATAAAGAATAGTTTTTACAAATTATTGCTCTTGTAATTTCTGATGTATAGTTTAAAATTTTATTTTTCTTCATTGACCCACCAAACAGCATTGGGATGTTGTTCTTTGAACTATTAATGTACTTGAAAAATGTAAGTTGAGAAATTATGATAAGTTCGTGTATATATTTTTAAACAATAAATAAAAATGTATATTACAATAATTACATTAAACATAATATTATTGACTTTTATTACTTAAATGTTATTGACTTAAATCTTTAGAATACAAATTTGAGTTGTAATGAAATATGGATTTTAAAATGCATTATTATGCAGAGCCACGGAAACTATGAAATTCATTAGTTTACTTACTAAAGCTAATAACGGCGTTAGTATTTACAAGGACGCACATTGTTACCGTAATAGAGCACATAATGTTTTCATTCCGTCACAAAGGTAGAGCTGAGATATGGATGGTTATGTACAGAACGGACAAAGAAACAATTGTACCACATTTTTATATTTAAAGTGCTAAATAATAAAAGATAAGAGAATATTGCTCCTAGTTCCTGGGAGAAAGTAGCCTTGTTTCCTATTCGGTCACAGGATCATTGGACAAGCAGATGTGGAAAAAGAACCCCAGTGGCGAAGGAAAAAAAAATAATCAAGTAGGTGTCCCAGTGGAGAAGCCAGGAAGTGTGGTGAGGGAAAACATAAACACAGTTGTCTTCTCAGAGACAAACACGGTGGCAGTCCCTTTGACGGCTCCCGTTATGGTCCCCGAGGCGGTCCCTTTGACGACTCCCGTTGTGGTCCCCGAGGCAGTCCCTGTGACTGAACACGTTTTGGTCCGCGAGGTGGTCCCTGCGACTGATCCCATTGTTGTCCCCGAGGCGGTCCCTGTGACTGATCCCATTGCTGTCCCCGAGGCGGTCCCTGTGACTGATCCCGTTGCTGTCCCCGAGGCGGTCCCTGTGACTGATCCCGTTGCTGTACGCGAGGTGGTCCCTGTGACTGATCCCATTGCTGCCCCCAAGGCGGTCTCTGTGACTGATCCCGTTGCTGTCCCCAAGGCAGTCCCTGTGACTGATCCCGTTGCCGTCCTTGCTGGAGCCCACAACAGTTCTGGAAGAGCTCATCAGTGCCATACATGTGTCGACCGAAATGGAAGATGGCTGGCAGATAAAAAGAAATAAAAAGAATAATAAGAAGAAACCACCGAAATCACCAGTGGTTCAGTCAAACGGTAATTCAGCAACGAAACTGTCATATACCGACACTGTTTCAATGGGGAGCCCTCCCTTCCCTTACGAGAGAACCACAACAGAAGTAGTGGAATGTCAATAAAAGACATTATGATGACGACTCTGAGGATGAGGCAAAATATTTTAAATATGACTTGTTACCTCAGGAAGAGTCAACGGACGAAAGTCAATAAACATTTATACATTGATTGCTAACATTTTAAAAATATTTTAAACTATTATTATCATGGACAACTACGTTCCTTATACAAGAGAAAATTAGATGACAATAAGATCAATAGCACCTAACTCAAACCAAATAAAATCATTTGAACTTAACACAGGGTCTGGAAACATCGTCACATCAGACATGGAGACTACACAGATTACACATTTTCCCCTCAAAGTTAAGACGTGTAACAATAGTGATCATCACATAATTAACCTAGTCGAAAAACACAACATTGATTTTATTTTATTACAGGAGACAAACATAACCTAATAACGTGACGCCTATATATAAACCTAGGCCTTAAGATTGAAAAACAGTTACTTTAGCTTTGGTAGTTTTAAAGGAGTGGGAATAGTACAGACATCTGATAGATGGGAAATAACACATAAAGACAGGGATAACGAAGGAAGAATGGTCACGCTTAATATTACAGACAAGAAAGATAATTACACACTTGTAAACATATGCGCTCCAGCAAAGCACAAAGAAAAACCTATATTTTACAATACATTAGTTCAAAATTTGAAATATTTATTTAAGAGAGCAACGATTATTTTAGGAGTAGATTTTAATTATATCACAAGCCATGTAGATACAACTAACTCTAAAAGAAAAGGAAAAATGCTCGAAGTAACAACGGGGATGGAAGTATAACAATCCATAACGAATACATATAAATTAGTAGAAGCATACAGAGCACTTCAAGAACTACCTCCTTAAGCAAAAACATACGAGTCTGTTGATACAGTTGTGGAAGTGAAGACGCCGTGCACTATCCGGTAGAGTTTATTCACATTCTCAATCCTCCACACACTCCTCAGCATTATCTACTTTTGAAGGTTGGGGCACCAATAATGTTACTGAGGAACTTACAGCCACAGAAACTTTGTAACGGCACAGGACTTCAGGTCAGGTGTCTGCACAAAAACCGAAATAAGACATCTGTTTTTTACTTGTCATGCTCATTGGAGAGAGATTTTCTTCTTCGCATCTCAGTTATACCTTCTTGTCATCGATTTCAATTGAAAAGCCTCCAATGTCCAGTACAGTTCTGCTTCGCAATGACAATAAACAAGTCTCAGTGACACCTGAAAAGTAGTGGATTGATATGAGCCTATATTGCTTGTCACAAGGCAACTGTACGTTGTATGGTCAACAGTAAGCTCAGCATACAGCTTGGTCATATTACAACAGAGGTCCAAACTGACAATGTGGTATACAAGGAGATCCTTTAAAAAATGTGCATTATTATACCTTCACTCCGTTTAAAAAGAAAAACTGTTTAAGGTGGTCCACGGGTCAAAATATCAGTATTTTTCAAATTGTTATCAAAAATGAGATTCTGGTGAAATCTACTAGTTTATCCATTTATCTATACTTCTGCGTTTACCGTTTTCATTAAAATTGATTAAAAAGTGTTAAAAAGTGTATTTGAAAGTGGTATAGGGAGATACCATTTTGACTTGGGGGCGTAAATTCGTCAAAAAGTACCCTATAGAGCGCCCTTTGCTTTTACATTCATAATTATAAAGCTACCTAGGCATATTTGGTATCGTTGGAAAGCTTATCAACCCCACTGTATAATGGACTCGCTCGTTACAAAGTCCAGAGATTGCCCTTTGTTCCACTAGCCCCCCAAAAATTTCAAATCTCATGTATCTGTAATTATCATTGGTCGGCCTAGGAATGCCAAGTCTCGAAATGAAGTAAAATTCCCATCATGCAACATTTCGTTGCCTCATTTCGCTATGAAACATTGGATCGAGACGCACAACCAATTATCGTTCGAACAATTTTATTTTGGATGACTAAACAAAAGTTCAAATTTGTACAAATTTTCTTGTGTTGAATAGTTAAGTTGAATTTAATTTTGTATTTAATAAATATTTTTTGGTAATTTTAGACCATGAATGAATTAGTTAGTTAGTTTTCAAAGCAGTTTCAGTTGTAGTAGTACTAGTATTAGGCTTAGCGATCGTGAATCTTATGATACATGATAATGATACGCTTATGTGTAATGGCAAAAAAATTAAATAATAGCTAACGGTGCTAAATAATATTAAATTTAAAAATAAAATGATATATTTTAATAGAAATAAACATTCAAGTTCTCATTTCTTATGTTTGTGCTCGTAACACGTGTCTAATTTGAAATGACGATGAACAAAATTATTTCGTTGTCAATGACAACAAATGTGGTCAATGACAAGCATAATGTGGAATATCAATGAAAAATTGAGTGCAATAATACTAAATATCCTAAAATTAAAAACAGATAGATACAAAGAAGAAAAATCATAACAAATAGTTATAATCCTATTGTCATTACTCAATACTTTTTGCCTACATTTGCATCTAATAAGCCTATGTTATTCTTCAAAATTGAATAATACAACTTTTTCTATGTTCTAAAATGCAGGTGATAAAACCCCTCCAGGATAAGAAGAGCCAGGCAACTGATGAAGAGCAGACCAGTACTATCTTCAAAGAACTGTGGTAACTCTTCACCACCAGCTTCTATGAACAGTGGTCACTTCTCTCCGCCATCAGCTTCAAGAACTGAAAAATCACTGGGCTACACATCGGTACATCTAAGGGCATCACATCGGTACATCTAAGGGCTCTCTGCTTCAACATTCATGCAGATCGATGCCTTTCAGCCTCCATGGCTGAATGCTGGGGGACTTTCCTCATTCGAAATAAGTGTAAAAAACGCACACTGAACTGGATTTATTTACTTTCATGCAGCATGCGTGCCTTCGTCACCTCATCTTCTTACTCAGTTGTATGCGACTGCAACTTTTGAATGTCAGCAAAGGAGCTGTGGCTCAAAGCCTTAGTGACTGGATCAGGCCATGCTCTTATGGGGATGTTTTGTATAAGCCTATGATGCTCTTTATAAATGAATAAACACCAGAATACATTCAACCTGCATGTTATCACCCAAGTCTGGCACCTACGAGGAAAAGCTGTTGGAGCTCGCAGTGGATAATTTGAATTTGATATGATTAGGCCTATTTATTTATAAATTTTATTATTTATATTTCTTTCTTTACATTCTTTTCTTATTTTTATGCATTGTTTATGAAAATATTTCATTCATTAGTTGTCAATATTACAAAGTGTCTTTAGATGTTAGTATTGAAACTTTTTTGTGCATATTTTATTATTGTTCAGGAATTATATTTTTTGTCTTCAGATGTTACAGGAGAAATAGTATTGGAGCTGCACTCTTCTACTTTGCAAGCTATTTCTATTGATATTCTTTACACAGTTTATTGTTGTTTCTTTCATAAATGTGTCCTACAATGTTGAGTTTTTAAAAAAATTTTGTAATTTTTATTTCGGGGGGTGGTGTTTGAAAAATTTTGAGAGATAAAGTTTATTTTTGTCTGTCTATATTTTTAATCAGTTTTTATTACTCATAGATAATGTATGAATGATATGCATGTATCCTATATTGTTTGTATACCTCAGAATTTTTAAAATATCATTCTTATACATCTTTTTATGTTTTTCTCAACTTTGCGTTTCCTCATTTTTAAGAATGCCAAATATGATAGGTTGTAAAGTATTATAGTTACAAGCCTCAAACTTTGCAAGTTTATTTCTATTGATATTCTTTATACATTGTTAGTTGTTTTTATTTTAAAAGTGTCATGGAAAATTAAAAAAAAATTTTTTTATGTGTCTGCCACTTTTTATTTTGGCAGGGTGATGTTAGAAAAAGTATGTGAATCATATATTATTTTTGTCTGTCTGTATTATTAAATAGTTATTTTCACTCATGGATGATCTATGAATGAGATGTATGTATCCTATATTGTTTGTATACCTCGGAATTTTTGAAAATATAATTTTTCAACTTCTTTTTCGTTTTTCTCAACTTTGCATTTTTCTCATTTTTTAGGAACGCCAAATGTGATAAGTTGAAAAATATTATACTTACAAGCCTCAAACTTTGCATGCATATTACCATTGATATTCTCTAGGATTTAAAATGGCCATTTTTTTATATTTTTCATTCTGATTATTTTAAATATTTTTTTTAATATTGCTACCCCTGAAAATTTGACCAATTGTGCGATGACCTCACGTGAATGTGATTTGTAACAATTCAAACAAATAAGTTGTAAATATCTCTTTTTAAAGTTTTTACAAATATCATTCTTAGTCTGTATACAAAGTTTCATTCTGATTTTATGAAAGAATAAATTTTTATCACACTTTGCGCAAATGTCAAATTTGAATGAAAATTTTCGTTTTTTTGCAATAAAATTTTATTTTTTTCAAATTTCAAATTTTTTTCTTCATTTTTCCTCTTTCTAATTGTTTGTTGTTGGCCTGTGATATTTTTTGCCCGCCAGGAGGTGCGCTCCTCGATAATGGTCTCCCACGTTTTTTATATATATATATATATATGTATATTGAAAAAGTTTTTTTAATTATCTGTTATCACAGTTGTATTGATATAGACAGTGAAAAATATTGTTAGAAGAATATGACACAATCTTGTTAATTTCTTTGTATACATATAAAATATGTGATGTTTATCCTTTCCTAATCAGAACATCACAAAAACAAATCAAAAGAGAATACAAAGTAATTGACATTCAGGAAGATAATACACATATACACATCACAGTTAGGAACATGGCACAGATGACAGTCAGGAAGATGAAAACAGATGACAAGCTGAAAGTTGTTCCAAATATCAAATGTAACAAGAAAGATGTACCACGCTATTTCTGTGGTAAATATTTTTAAATGAAATTATTATTTATGTATAAAATTACAATTGTTCGATTTAAACGGCAATTTATAATGTATGCAACATTTCATGTACAAGTTCCATAACCGATTGGTTGTAGGGGGTACTAATGTTTCCATTAGAACTTACTAGGGGCTTGGTAGACCTTAATGGGCGGGGCCCCTATCTCCCTTCCAGGTCAACTGAGGACTTTCTTAGCGTTAGTCAGTCATCATTTTTATTGGGGCTTTAACTTGGGCTCGAACCCACGCCAGATCAGCCTGTGAGGCGAGCGCACTATTCACTTCCAGCCGCCCAGTTACTCAATGTTATTGAAATTTTAAGTCATTTAACCTTATATTACTTTCATAAATTACTGTCTCATATTTCAAATCATAAATTAATCTTTATATCATTTGAGATTTAAAGTATAGACTTAATTAAATCAATTTAAATAGAGATAACATAAGAGTGAATAATTAAATGTACTGTATTTGATGACCTCGTCAGGTACACATGACATTCAGGAAATCCAGGTTTCAGAAGGAGGAGAAGTAGATCTACACAAATATTTTATAGACTGTGAGAAGAATCCAGGTCACAAGCATTTTGTACCTGTCAACGATTTTAACATCAATCACCTGTCTGAAGGTTACCAAGACAACGGCCTATTTGAGTACATCAGAGCAACAGCTGACCTCACCGTCAGGGTAGCTGTTACAATACCCAGTAAAGAAATACAAGAGGAATTGCCAAACACCAATCAACCATATGCATTGTATAACTTGAGAGGGCTTAAAGTTATTAGAGTAGGGACTGGCATGGTGGATTATGTTAATTTAAAATGCGACAAGGGAATCTTGTCCATGTCAAAAGTGTCAAAACTCGACCCAACCCAGCAAAGTGTGGGGGGGGTATGGATTACCACAGCCATGCACGTGGTGCTTGATGACATTGAGGCTAGACACACCACGTGTAGGTTGTTTTACGATAGTCAAGATAGCCCATTGATCACTCTAGATTGTGGGACTTTGGATAGTGCAAAAATTAAGGACGACTGGCGCTGGTTGATGTTTGTGACATGTGACGTAAATTTACTGGCCAAATTGGACAATATGTTAAGAAACTGGTGGGGTCTATGGAAGAATGTACATAATAAATTCTGGAGTTCTAGAGACAAGTTGACATGGATGGTATCACATCCACATGGATGTCCTAAACACATCTCTGTAGGACACTTGATAGAAATAAACAAGGTGAGTGATGGCTGGACCAATTACACGTACACAACATGTACATGTCCAGGCAGTAGTGGGGCTCATGTCCACCCACTTGGGCATGATGTCTGGTTCTATGGCCGTCATGTTCACAACGGTGTCGATTTTGAGGGAAGAAATGTTTGTGGCATTGGTCGGGACTGGAGCTAATATCAAAAATATAAACAATGAAATAATATTGTATATACATTATACAAACTTGTATCAACTATTGATTGTTGTAATAAACACAACGCGCCATGTGCTCCCTCACCACCATTATCGACACACTACCTACAACATTCCCATCTCAAAGACGTATACAAATTACAATAAAACAATTACTATTGTTTACACATGGCCTTTATACAAACTTGCCTCAAATGAGTATAATTGTAATGAAGAATGACCTCTACCACTCTTCGTGTAAAACACAACACAACGACCCATGTACCCCTTCACCACAAGAATCAGAACAACATTGTCAGTATCCTTATCTCAACGGTTGGCAATACTACCTATAATTATCAAATCCCAGGCAAATAAAACATGTTAATAGCAAACAAAATACAAAACACACAAACAATTTGTGTATTTAGTATTTTCTGTCAAAGATTTTCTCGCAGTCCTATTCTATATAAAAGTATATAATAAAACACGTGTTTACATATTTATATTGTGCGATATTGTATCAGTATCAATATTAAATGTTGAAGTTTGTAAAATACAAAATCTTCTATCACGCCTCATCTGTACCTCCAATATCGCAAGGCTCCAACAATGACACGTTATCTAGGTACAAAATATTCGCATTCGATTATTATTATATGTATATATTTAAACTGCCACTTTTTAGATAAAGTGAATGAATCACAGTTTGTTATAATTGAGAACAGACTCCTTAACGCCCTATGTTCTCTTCTATTTTAATTTTCATCAACTCTTCCTGCAATGGTTCCATCTTGTGTTTTAATAACACGAATTTTTAAAATATATTTTTTTCGTTCAAAAACACTCTTGTTTTAAAACTTGACTATATAAACTTCCATCAATTTTTAATAGTTGTATTAGATATCAAACTCTATTGCATCCAATTGTTATCCAAAATACAACGCCTCATTCACATCCTCACTTCCTTTATTTGATACGCACGACTCCAAAAATCTTATATAAAAACTTGTAATATGTCTACTGAACATTTTTTAATATTATAATGCCTTCTTTTTTTTAAAATTTTGGCATTGTAGAATTATAAGTTATATTTAATATTTATTCTATAAAAGTATAAAATATTTTTTTAACCATTTATTGTATTGTAAATCATTTTAATACATATTTTTTGTAATTTAATAAATAATCAGATAAAATTAAAATAATGAAATGAATAGCTTTGCTTTTGTCAAATGTATGTGTGTTTGTCATTGGTATGTATCTTTATATTTGCATTTACATAAACGGACATGTTTGTTTATGTGACATGTTTGTGTGTGGAGTTCATTATTGTGAGATGAAATGTGAATAAGTACTTTAACAGTTTGTTCTATACATCAGTGTTGATAAACCTGTACTGGGATTACCCAAAAGTTGGATATTTAAACAATAATTGTATCTATTATAGCATCGTTAAATTTGATGTGTCAATAGACGAACAAGCTTACAAATGTGATGTGTCAATAGCCGGACAAGCTTCCAAATGTGATGTGATATTAGACGGAAAAGCTTACAAATGTGATGTGACAATAGACGGACAAGCTTACAAATGTGATGCTTCGGTGAATATATAAAACGACATATGTGTAAATCCATGTCTTTAGTTATATTAAAACATATGGGCCAATTTTTAATTGTGTGCCTCTGTGTGTTGTGTAATGTTTTAGACCATTGGTCGATAAATTTATCGATTTTAAAAAATGCGTGTGTTTTTATAACCGAAAAATAAAATTCAGACCAAGTTCACATTTACATCTGTAGCTACGGAATATTATATCAATTAGATCTTTATAAAAAAATTAAATTAGAAAAAAATACTAGATACACAAAAGAAATAACGGATTAAAACAATTAATGAAATCTTTATAATTTGACTAATACACAAGAACATATTTCGAAAAGGGCCTCATCAGGACACAAATTTACACAAGTAATAACATTTAATTTACCTAATATAAAACATACACAAGTATAAACATTTAATTTACCTAATATAAAACATATTATGTAATACAAATATTAGCAACTGTGATGTAAGTAACTTTGCTCATTTATTTAAAATATGTATTTACTAAATGGCACAGTTACTCAACAAAGACTCGGGACATAAGAAAGGAAAGCTTCGAAAGTTACAGTAAAGTACACAACTGGACACGAAATTCCACAGTTAAGTAAAATAGTAAATTTTGGATTGATCAATAAGGAGCCAACGTACAAAATCGTTGTATAAACCCATATTACAAGATCCTGTCATGTGTATACAGAATGTAAATAACTGCATTATATGAGATCCCAAAATGATCAGCACTGTTGAAGTGTTTAACTGTTTAGTGTAATAACTAACATTTGTATAATATATACATTTAAAAAAAATAAACAAAAAAGATGTTAAATAGTTAAGTGAATTACTTTAACGAGCTAAGGAACTTTTTAAAGAAAAAGGCTTAATATTAAACGAGTGCCACAAGAAGACGCCTTCCTATACATTTTTTGATGCATTACGTAGGGTGTGTCGAGGTAATTAATAACCAATTCTTTACAACGTAATGTCCAAAAACACATACACTCACGGACAAAGTCAAACGCACAGTCGTACACTCATTTACAAAGTCAAACACACAGTCGTACACTCATTTACAAAGTCAAACACACAGTCGTACACTCATTTACAAAGTCAAACACACAGTCGTAAACTCATTTACAAATTCAAACACACTCATTTACAGAAAAAATCAAACACAATATCATACACTCATGGTCTAAGTCAAACTAACAATCCACAAAGTCAAACATACTCATACACGCCCGGTCAAAGTCAAACACAGAATCCACAAACTTATGGGAAAAGTCAAACATACTCATACACTCTAATGGATAAAGTCACAAACACTCACTCATACTTTCACGGACAAAGTCAAACACTCACTCATATACTGACGGATAGAGTCAAACACACACTCATACACTGACGGATAAAGTCAAACACACACTCATACACTGACGGATACAGTCAAACACACACTCATACACTGACGGATAAAGTCAAACACACACTCATACACTGACGGATAAAGTCAAACACACACTCATACACTCACGAACAAAGTCAAACACACACTCATTCACTCACGAACAAAGTCAAACACACACTCATACACTCACGGACAAAAGTCAAACACACACTCATACACTCACTGACAAATTCAAACACACACTCATTCACTCACGGACAAAGTCAAACACACAATCATACACTGACGGATAAAGTCAAACACACACTCATACACTCACGAACAAAGTCAAACACACACTCATTCACTCACGAACAAAGTCAAACACACACTCATACACTCACGGACAAAAGTCAAACACACACTCATACACTCACGAACAAAGTCAAACACACACTCATTCACTCACGAACAAAGTCAAACATACACTCATACACTCACGGACAAAAGTCAAACACACACTCATACACTCACGGACAAATTCAAACACACACTCATTCACTCACGGACAAAGTCAAACACACACTCATACACTCACGGACAAAAGTCAAACACACACTCATACACTCACGAACAAAGTCAAACACACACTCATACACTCACGAACAAAGTCAAACACACACTCATACACTCACGGATAACTCGATAGATGTTATATTTGGCGAGAAATTGACAAAATACTGATATTTTTTCGGTTTAAAAAAAAATATTTTCTAAGAAAATCCAGAAAACCTTTTCGGTATTCTTTTTTGGCCGTTGCACATCATTGGGACCTCCTTAGCATATTTGCAAAGACCCGAAATCTCTATCTGGTATAGCTCAGCAGAAGTTACATGTGTAAAATCTACATATACTTCAAATATACACACACAATTTATCCCATGGGAGATTGCGTTAAATAAAGTTTATCATATTTAAATTGAATTTTAATCCTTGATTTACCCAAGTTGGAATTCAGATATAGACCTATATGAAAAAGAACATTTACAAATTAAAAGAATTTCCCATGAACGGCGCATTAAAAATATTTAAAGGCGATTGTAATTGAAACAACTAAAGCGGAAAGATTAATGAGTAGATGATAATATTATTTTCTTTAACTTCGATAAAATTGCACTACACAAGTCTATGCGACTTAATTTTACTTATTTGTATTGCCAACATTTTTTTTGTTCTATTTATGTAAATGTTACATATAGAAATGTTTAATTCGAACACAAAATATATTTTTATAATCCTATCTTTTGAAACTAAGAAACCAGTAAAATAAATACATTTACTGCCATGTATTACCATGCGTAATTGACGAAATGCCCAACCCCATACTATGTCTAAATCATTTCTCTATGCAAGTGGCACGACACTTGACATCCGTTTCTTTAATGAGTGATAACATTTCAATGAATTGCAAAAATTCTCATGCCATCAGTATTGACGGAGTTCGATTTAAACAATTTCTTGTTACTATTAATCTTGTTCGTTATATATATATATATATATATATATATATATATATATATATATATATCCCTACATATATTGCGCCTAAACACGCCCGTCAGTTAGTGTGAAGCCCCTATGCGGAGTAACTCTCGATAATAAAATAAATTAATTACAATTAAGACGTAAAAATAATAAACATTATGGTGTCGATAATAACAGGAAGACGTTTCTCTCCATAAAATATTGTGACGTTACGACATAGTTTCAGCTCATATTAATTTTTAAAAAGGAAACAAAGTAAAAAGAGCCATGTTTATTTTAATGTCATTTTTTAATGTTAATATCACGCTGCAGGGAACGGCATTTTAGTGATGAAAGCAATGCAAATGTTTCTTAGGTGGGAGAAAATCAATTAATTATCCAAAGTTTGGAAAAAAACACTTTGAATTTCATCTTAAATACAACATTAGCGGTGGTTTGTGGTGCATCCATATCAGGAAACAACAGTTCACGTTGTCATTTTTAACATTATAGAATAATGCTACTTATATCTTAAGTTTCTAAATATTATATCTAAAAATAAACAACACCAGAACACACATAACACATACATAATTTAAACTACAGAAACAAAGATAGCAGATGTTAACTATTAATAGATGTTAATAATAAATGATTTATAACAATATATTAACGGTAATAGACAACATAATCAAAATGGAATCTTTTGCTTTTTTTTTAACATGACTATTTATGAGTAAATGACGTCATTTCTTTTCTGGGCTTAACAATTTTTTTTAAATAACTAAAAATATTGGCAATTATTATATTATTAAAAATATATAATTATTAAAGATTAAAAGATGTTAGCGTAGCATTATTGTCATCCGTTTACGTTGTGTACGTATGTCTGGCAGCAATAAAATGCCTAATAATTATCATAGCCTTAACTTTGAATATAAATAGCAATAGTTCTATTAATGTGTGCATATGTTGTGATTATTTTTGTGTTTGCTCTATTTTCTACGTGTTATTTCGATGTCAGTATTATCATTTTGGATTCACTCTTCCCATGAGCTACTTTTTTATACCTCAAAGTATTGGATTGCTTCTGTTTTTGCAATAAATCAAGATACGTATAAGGAATGAAATATTAATGAATAGCTATTGCACACAAATTACGATTTTGTTGTTAAATCAGCACCAATAACTGAAGAGCTGTCCTCAGATCAATTTTGTGTTATTTGTAACCTTTTGGTGGTTCACTCCCCTCCTGGCACTGTGTTCAAAGATGTACACAATCTTAACGAGCTGAACCTTCCAGCATGTTCTGTGTGTTGAAGTGACCCCTGACCTCTGCCCCACTTTGGATAAGTTGAACAGCTAATTACTAGTGCATTGGTAGAAGAACGCAATTGTCGAAAAATATCATCAAAGTCCACATCTTGTGCGAATGCTGCAGCGCAAACAAAAATATAAAACTTATTAAATAATAATTTGAGTCATTTTACAGAAATAAGCACAACTATCAATTCTGTGGCAAAACGTCCGTAATGCACTGAGTAAATCTTTAATGATAATAAGGCAAAGACCTCACACATGGATCCACTCATGGCTGATTCTAAAACTTCTCGTGTAAGTAAAAGGATTAATAAATATATATATATATATATATATATATATATATATATATATATATATATATATATATATATATATATATATATATATATATATTATTTTCTTCAATGTGTATGAAGAGGAATTATTTTCCGTGCCAAAATGATGCACTTGCTATTACAATGGAGTAGCTATAGGAGGGGGGGGGAAAATCGAAAATCCCCCCAGGCCCCCACTTTCTCGGGGCATGGCGGCGCCCATCTCCTCTCCAGGTCAGCGGATGACTTGTTAGAGATAGTCATTCATCAACATTTTTAAATCCTTTATATTAACTCGTGGTGTCTGCGGCGGACCTTGCTTGCTTGCTTGCTTGCTTGTCGCCAAAACTTTTGATCGATTTTTAACCCACTTGCTCGCAAGATAGCGAGCTGAAATTTTGCAGGCAGTTTCGTACCGATGATAAAAACAATGTATCAAAATTTCAGATCGATCGCATGTACCGTAATTAAATTATTGATTTTTTAGATTATTTTATTTTATTCCTATGTATCATGCTATTTTTTGAGATAGAGCGTCGCGGTGCGTATTATATTGAACAACCTTTCTGTCGCGCAATAAGGTGCGTATTTTATTGACAGCTCTTTTTATAAACATATTCCTGATCGGTGCGTATTATATTAAACATGTTTTACGACACAACTTCAATTTTGTATTTCTGGATGGTCTGGCGCTGCGTATTATAATGAACATTCTTTTAGTTACTTCTCGTACATAAAGGATTTATAGTCAAAAACTTGGTTTTTTACGGGTTTTTCTTATTATTGTGGCTTTAACGTGGGCTAGATCCAACGCCCATCAGCTTGTGAGTCAACCGCACTATTGACTTCGCTATCCAGCCGCCTATACTTTATTAAAAGACACATATTTATACCGTACACATATTGTTTTGAAACGTGGATGATGGAATAGATACATTTCTAGTCGATAAAGAATAGTTTTTACAAATTATTGCTCTTGTAATTTCTGATGTATAGTTTAAAATTTTATTTTTCTTCATTGACCCACCAAACAGCATTGGGATGTTGTTCTTTGAACTATTAATGTACTTGAAAAATGTAAGTTGAGAAATTATGATAAGTTCGTGTATATATTTTTAAACAATAAATAAAAATGTATATTACAATAATTACATTAAACATAATATTATTGACTTTTATTACTTAAATGTTATTGACTTAAATCTTTAGAATACAAATTTGAGTTGTAATGAAATATGGATTTTAAAATGCATTATTATGCAGAGCCACGGAAACTATGAAATTCATTAGTTTACTTACTAAAGCTAATAACGGCGTTAGTATTTACAAGGACGCACATTGTTACCGTAATAGAGCACATAATGTTTTCATTCCGTCACAAAGGTAGAGCTGAGATATGGATGGTTATGTACAGAACGGACAAAGAAACAATTGTACCACATTTTTATATTTAAAGTGCTAAATAATAAAAGATAAGAGAATATTGCTCCTAGTTCCTGGGAGAAAGTAGCCTTGTTTCCTATTCGGTCACAGGATCATTGGACAAGCAGATGTGGAAAAAGAACCCCAGTGGCGAAGGAAAAAAAAATAATCAAGTAGGTGTCCCAGTGGAGAAGCCAGGAAGTGTGGTGAGGGAAAACATAAACACAGTTGTCTTCTCAGAGACAAACACGGTGGCAGTCCCTTTGACGGCTCCCGTTATGGTCCCCGAGGCGGTCCCTTTGACGACTCCCGTTGTGGTCCCCGAGGCAGTCCCTGTGACTGAACACGTTTTGGTCCGCGAGGTGGTCCCTGCGACTGATCCCATTGTTGTCCCCGAGGCGGTCCCTGTGACTGATCCCATTGCTGTCCCCGAGGCGGTCCCTGTGACTGATCCCGTTGCTGTCCCCGAGGCGGTCCCTGTGACTGATCCCGTTGCTGTACGCGAGGTGGTCCCTGTGACTGATCCCATTGCTGCCCCCAAGGCGGTCTCTGTGACTGATCCCGTTGCTGTCCCCAAGGCAGTCCCTGTGACTGATCCCGTTGCCGTCCTTGCTGGAGCCCACAACAGTTCTGGAAGAGCTCATCAGTGCCATACATGTGTCGACCGAAATGGAAGATGGCTGGCAGATAAAAAGAAATAAAAAGAATAATAAGAAGAAACCACCGAAATCACCAGTGGTTCAGTCAAACGGTAATTCAGCAACGAAACTGTCATATACCGACACTGTTTCAATGGGGAGCCCTCCCTTCCCTTACGAGAGAACCACAACAGAAGTAGTGGAATGTCAATAAAAGACATTATGATGACGACTCTGAGGATGAGGCAAAATATTTTAAATATGACTTGTTACCTCAGGAAGAGTCAACGGACGAAAGTCAATAAACATTTATACATTGATTGCTAACATTTTAAAAATATTTTAAACTATTATTATCATGGACAACTACGTTCCTTATACAAGAGAAAATTAGATGACAATAAGATCAATAGCACCTAACTCAAACCAAATAAAATCATTTGAACTTAACACAGGGTCTGGAAACATCGTCACATCAGACATGGAGACTACACAGATTACACATTTTCCCCTCAAAGTTAAGACGTGTAACAATAGTGATCATCACATAATTAACCTAGTCGAAAAACACAACATTGATTTTATTTTATTACAGGAGACAAACATAACCTAATAACGTGACGCCTATATATAAACCTAGGCCTTAAGATTGAAAAACAGTTACTTTAGCTTTGGTAGTTTTAAAGGAGTGGGAATAGTACAGACATCTGATAGATGGGAAATAACACATAAAGACAGGGATAACGAAGGAAGAATGGTCACGCTTAATATTACAGACAAGAAAGATAATTACACCTTTGTAAACATATGCGCTCCAGCAAAGCACAAAGAAAAACCTATATTTTACAATACATTAGTTCAAAATTTGAAATATTTATTTAAGAGAGCAACGATTATTTTAGGAGTAGATTTTAATTATATCACAAGCCATGTAGATACAACTAACTCTAAAAGAAAAGGAAAAATGCTCGAAGTAACAACGGGGATGGAAGTATAACAATGCATAACGAATACATATAAATTAGTAGAAGCATACAGAGCACTTCAAGAACTACCTCCTTAAGCAAAAACATACGAGTCTGTTGATACAGTTGTGGAAGTGAAGACGCCGTGCACTATCCGGTAGAGTTTATTCACATTCTCAATCCTCCACACACTCCTCAGCATTATCTACTTTTGAAGGTTGGGGCACCAATAATGTTACTGAGGAACTTACAGCCACAGAAACTTTGTAACGGCACAGGACTTCAGGTCAGGTGTCTGCACAAAAACCGAAATAAGACATCTATTTTTTACTTGTCATGCTCATTGGAGAGAGATTTTCTTCTTCGCATCTCAGTTATACCTTCTTGTCATCGATTTCAATTGAAAAGCCTCCAATGTCCAGTACAGTTCTGCTTCGCAATGACAATAAACAAGTCTCAGTGACACCTGAAAAGTAGTGGATTGATATGAGCCTATATTGCTTGTCACAAGGCAACTGTACGTTGTATGGTCAACAGTAAGCTCAGCATACAGCTTGGTCATATTACAACAGAGGTCCAAACTGACAATGTGGTATACAAGGAGATCCTTTAAAAAATGTGCATTATTATACCTTCACTCCGTTTAAAAAGAAAAACTGTTTAATAAGTAAATTAACTGAAGCAGGGCTTGACCGTTGCGTTGCACGGGAATTCAATAAAAAAATTGAGGTCTATTATACTAGGTTAATGAATAATTAACGAATTATGTGTTAACCACTTAAATGTATAAAGTTTTCTGCATGCTAGTGGCTTCTCATGAGGATCCTAGTAACGGACAGTTATAAAAAAAAACAGATAGATATTTCTGAACTTCGGAAACACCAAGTTTTCGCCAAGTTAATCAAATGGTTAGAAAACATTAATAAAGACTTTGACCTGAAGGTATACTTTTAAATATTGTTATTATATAAATTACTAAAAAATCATAAATAAATTATGCTCAATTAAAACAAAATATAAATTTTTAATCCTTAGGGAAAAGAAATTATATATTTCCAAATAGATCATTTCCTTTGCTTCTATTTCAACTACAAATTACCATTGTACAGCTCATACGATTTCTCTGTTTTACTGATTGGTACCAAGCAAAAAAAAGTTAGAGTTTCTAGTGTTGATGTATTCTACCTTACGTACGATAGGAAGCAGAATTAACATGAACTGATATACTCCACCGTAAATAAATATCTTACTTTATTAGCATTCAAGATTTTAATTTAATGTTACTGTTTCATTGTTGCAAAGAAAAAAAAATCATATTAAAAAAAAATCATCCTCCAGAGCCAATGACATTCAATGTAAAATAGAAAAGGATATACTTCATTGATATTTTGATGTACAGTGTTACTTAGAAAATGATATAGTTCTATTGATATATTGATGTACAGTGTTAATGAGACAATTATTTATTCTATTGATACATTGAGTTGGTTTAATGAGTCTGTCATAAAGAGCCAATAGGACTATAATAATTTATTGGGTAACCCCCAAGGCGGTAGGTCCTGCCCGCACGGCTCGAGGGTTTGGGGGAACGTAAAATTGCTGACAGCTGAAAACACATCTTGTAAGTTTTAGATGTGCTATTTATATCGATAAAAAATACTGAAAAAAGGTGGTGTTATGGCTTTATTGCAGTTAATCTATACAGCTATATTAATGTATCGTTCAACAAATTATCGTTGTATTATTGCTTTTATTGCATTAACTCTATACAGTGATATTAATATGTCAGTCAACAAATTATAGTTGTATTATGACTATTATTGCAGTAACTCTATACAGTGATATTAATATGTCAGTCAACAAATTATCGTTGGGATCCCACCCAAAAAAGAAAAGAAACTGAATTTAAGTTTTATGATTTCTATAGAGCATTTTTATTAAGGGTGTACCGGATTTCACCTCCGCCTTCGGTAAATCGGAATGCTGTCATTTTTACAAATAAGGATCCGGTTAAATTTTGCCGGATTTCAGCAGTATTTGGCAACAGTAGCACTTCCAGTGTACTAATTCTCGCTGATGTAAATAAGCATTTAAAAAAACAAAAAAAACTAAAAACAACAAGAAAAACCCATTCATTTTGGATTTTAGTGGTGCATACTTCATGTGTTCGTGGAACTTGAATACAGTGTTGCATTTGTATACGTCTGCTTTAGTATAAGTCCAACTTGGTATAAGTCCAAATTAGTATAAGTCCTGTTTGGACCTTAAACATTTTGATTTGTATACGACCTTTGTGTGGAGTAGAACCCGCACGCTAGAATTTGTATGGGGTCGTCCATAAATGACGTCATGTGATTTTAGCCGCCTCCCCCCCCCCGGTCACACGTCTTCACATAAAGTAAGCCTCCCCCTCAAATATGACGTCAAAAGATTTCGCTCCCTCCCCTCACCCCAATATAAGCTGTATTTGTTATTTGAAAATGAGCATTTTTCAAATCACTGTATTGTCATTTAAGTATGTATTTAGTTAAGAGCAAGGCTGCACTATGATATAGTAACACGAGAGAAGCCATTAAAAAAAATAAATGTTAGAGATGTCTGAGTGTTAGAATTGTCTATATGTAAAAGTGTTGTCTTTTTGCCTGCAAGTGTTGTTTAATTGCAAGAGTTGTTTCTAATTTCCTTAGAGTTTTCTGTTAGTTTGATAGATGTGTTTAATTCTTACTTTCTTGCCAGTAAATTCTATATTACATTAGCAAAAATCCAATCAGGATATTTTATTGGAAAATGAAATCTTTGATCCAAGTTTGAACACACATACAATGGAAAATAACAAATTAAAATTCAATCTTTGTCATAAATTGACGTGAATCAGATTGTATTTTCCATGAACGTCGCACTAAAAAGCACCGCTATCTACCTACGTAATATGAGGTTGTAATTGAGACAACTTTAAGCTGCAACATTAATGAGAATTTTATATTATCATTTTATTTAACTTCAATTAAATTTCAATCTACAAGTCTATGTGGCATGGTTATATCTATGGTATTGCTTATACTTTGTATTGCATGTATCTAAATATTTTTTACATAAATGTTTCATTCAAAAGATAAATAAATAGTTAATATCCTAGTTATTTCAATTAAGAAAACCATAAATTTATTACATTTACCGTCATTTATTATTTTGCCTAGTTGATAGATCCAAAACCCATACACGGTTAAACGAAAGTGTGTTTAACCAAGTGGCACGCCATTTGACTTCGATCTCTTTAAAAAAGGGATAATATTTCAATAAATTGTTAGGATTCTCCTACCCCCAGTATAGATTGAGTTCGATTAAAAAAACTTGTCAATACTTCATTTATATATAAATTAAAGTATTGAAGTCTGTTTGTTAGTTGTTTATGGCTTAGTACAGTGATTCCCAAAGTGGACGCTACCACTCCCTGGTGCACGTTGCAACGTTCAAAGAAGGGGAGGGGGTTGGTGATGACCACTGGTGCATTTGTTGGGGGTGGGGGGGGCGGAGAATAGCTTTAAGGAGGCGGTGATATCTTAAAAGAAATAAAATGATTTAGAAAAAATTGAATTATGTATACCGCGAAGCTACAATGCCTTCCAGATGACAATGACATTTAACTAAAATTCATGGATGTAAAAAAAAATAGGATTTATCTTCTTATCGAAAACAAAAATTAAAAAAAATTCCAAACATCTGACTTTGACAAATATCTTTTCAACCGCAACCACATAACATTTGCCATATTTAGATTTTGCTTACAATATTTCGTTAATGATTTTGAAATCGGGAAAACCTCATACTATTGATGCAGAACTAATTATACTGGTTATATGTACAGAAATAAGTACTGTGCTAAACAAGCCAGCATCTTGTACTATCAAGAAAATGTCATTAACAATATCACATTAAAAACAATGATTAATGAAATGTAACAAGATGCTGAAGATTTATTGTGTGGCAATTTAAATTCATCGCAGTCTTCTACCCAACTTTTCCAGGAAAGGAAGTTCTATATTTAAATAAATATCAACATATTTTGCTCAATGAGGTCATTACAAGACAATTGATTTTATTAAATGTAAAAAGTTGGGTTGATAGGGGTTATGTCTGTCTGTTATTAATTCTCAGTTTTATGTCAGAAACCAATGATCACGTTCTTGTTTTCTGCCTTGATTGTCTGTAAGATTTGTCTGATTTTATTGTTGTCTGCCAGTTTGTAAGATGTCTATTATTATTAGAGTTGCCTGTCTGATAGATTTGTCTGGTGGTTGGTGTTGTGTCTATAGGATAGATCTGATTGTTACGGTTTTCTATCTGTCAGAGATGGATGAGTTTGTGTTTTTCCTAAATGTCAGAGATGTCTAAGTGTTGGTATTGTCTGTATGTAAAGTTGACTGTCTTTGTTGTCTAGCTACAAGAGTTGTCTGATTGTAAGTGTTGTACGGCATTTTGATTGTGTTCTAATATTGTTAGTGTTGTTTTGCCAGTTAAATCTATATTAAATTAGAAAAAACACTTTCAGCATATATTTAAATGGATATACAATCATTGTTTGATCCAAGTTTGAAATCAGATATGCATAAAAGAAAAAAAATTACTAATTAAAAATCTTTCTATTTTCATATCTGACGCGCAATGGAATTGTATTGTCTATGAAAGCCGCACTAAAAAGCACAGCTATCGACATACATAAAATGCGATTTTAATTGAGACAACTTAAGCGACAAGATTAATGAGTGGATCATTATTTTATTTTCTTTAACTTCTGTGAAATTGCAATCTACAAGTCTATGTGACATTGTATTACTTATTTGTATTTTTTAAACTTTTTATTCCATCTAAGTCAATGTTATGTATAGACATATTTAATTCCTAGACAAAATATATTTTTATAATCGTAGTTATTTCAAACTAAGAAAACGAAATATTGAATACATTTATTGTCATGTATTATCATGCGTAACTGACGAAACTGAAATGAGACTTTAAACTCTCTATGAACGATTTGTTTATCCAAGTGGCACGCCACTTGACTTCGATCTCTTTATTAAGGGAATACATTTCAATGAATTACCACGATTCTCCTACCCATAGTGTAGACGAGTTCGATTTAAACAATTTCTATCACTATTCCTCTTGTTTGCTATAAATGAAAATATTTAAATATATATATATATGAAAAATCTGCATGTCTGTTTGTATACCTTTTATGGCCTAGTTATTGCTTATGGTGTAGCCCTACCTCCCATGTCATGTCTGTTCGTATACCTTTTATGGCCTAGTTATTGCTTATGGTGTAGCCCTACCTCCCATGTCATATCTGTTTATATACTTTTTATGGCCTAGGTATAACTTATGTTGTAGACCTACCTCCCATGTCATGTCTGTTTGTATACCTTTTATGCCCTAGTTATTGCTTATGGTGTAGTCCTACCTCCCATGTCTGTTTGTATGCCTTTTATGGCCTAGTTATTGCTTATGGTGTAGACCTACCTCCCATGTCATGTCTGTTTGTATAACTTTTACTTTTATGGCCTAGTTAATGCTTATGGTGTAGCCCTACCTCCCATGTCATGTCTGTTTGTATACCATTTATAACCTAGTTATTGCTTATGGTGTAGACCTACCTCCCATGTCATGTCTGTTTGTATGCCTTTTATGGCCTAGTTATTGCTTATGGCGTAGCCCTACCTCCCATGTTTGTGTGTATACCTTTTATGGTCTAGTTATTGCTTATGGTGTAGCCCTACTTGGACTGTATACAAACGCCATGCGAGGTTGCTGAAACACTTCCACACCAAAAGCCTTAAAAAAATTCTCAATATAAAATGGCAGGAAAAAGTTCCAGACACCTGAATATTAGCCAGGTCAGGTCTCCCCAGCATCCACACTAGCCTTATGCAAAGCCAACTACGCTTTGCGAAGCATGTAGTGCGCATGCCCGACCATCGCCTCCCCAAGAGGCTCTTCTATGGTGAGCTTACAGAAGAGCATAGAGCACGTGGAGGTCCACGTAAGCGCTGCAAGGATGAACTTAAAACTGCTCTGAAGGCCTTCGACATCGGACATGACTCCTGGGAAGGAGCAGCCAGTAACCGAGCCCACTGGCGCTCTATGATATGGAATGGCGAAGCTGTCTGTGAGGCTAATAGACAACAAGCTGCCAAGTCAAAACGTCAATCCAGGAAGGACCGTATGCAAACCCCTCCTGAAGGGATCCCATCCATGTCTTGTCCGACATGCTGACGCCAGTTTCGTGCCAGAATGGGTTAATAAGCCACCAGAGGACACATGTGGTGGCCTAGCACAGGTCAATACAAATATGATGAGAGTGGTCATCGTAGACTACGTCGGACGAACAGCAACAATATCCCAGTCAAAAACCAACATTTGTTATTGTTATTATACACGCTCGACGATTCCATTTTATCACAAAACCAAATATTCAATGTTACGGAAAATTAAAACGGTAGGGAGCGTGCAATGTGCTAATCCACAAAACAGATAAATATATTTGAATGTCGGAAATACGCAGTTTGCGATGGTTATTGTTAGAAAAAATATAAAATTGACGTTAACGTCAAGGCATACTGTTAATTTTTATAATAATTGTAACTGCTAAAAATTTTGAATTTACTAAATTAAATTATAATAACCATAATAATTGTTAACTTTAGACAGAGAAATAGTGTATTTCCAAGTAAATTATTTCTCTTAACGCTATTGAAAGTACAAAAATGTAAGAACAAGAAATTTAGCTAAACAAGACCTGAATGAAATCATATGCGTTTTATTTGGTTGACATAAAGCATCCATAACTCTATTTTATATTAAGTATAAATGTATAATATCTTATAGTTACTTTAAATTAAGAAAACTAAAAATTTAATACATTTACCGTCACGTAGTGCTTTGCCTAATTGATAATAAACACTGGGAGACACTTTCGATAGGCGTACACGAATTATTTTTATCCAAGTGGTACGCCACTTGACTTCGATCTCTTTAATAAAGGATAACATTTCAATGAATTTGTAGGATTCTACTACCACCATTGTAGACTGAATTCTATTATAACAATACCTTGTAACTTGTTTATTTATTCGATTTTGTATATATATATATGGGTTTAACAGCGATTTACAAAGTGGGCGCTAAAGCCACTTAATGGGCGCTCCAGCTATTCAGGGGGCAAAGAATACTTTTAACGTGTGGTGAAAGAATAAAGAAAGAAAATGGTTTTAGTAAAAATGATTTTTGTATTTCGGAGAGATATCAATACTTTCAGACTAGAAGAACATGTTTCTACCATTCATTGTCATAAAAAATAAAAGGATGTATCTCGTTATCAAACCCTAATAGAACATATTATCAAACAACGATTTAACTGCAACCACACAAGATGGCGATTCTTACAATCTTATCTACTCTCATCTTATCTGTTACAGACGCTCCTTCTATACAGAAGATAATTGCATTCTACACGTATCTATGGTTTGTGTTTAGTCCTTCATTTTTATTAGAGATTTAAATGTTGATAAAGTGTTGGTTTTCCTGGATTCTTCAGGCAACCCATGCCACGCCCGAATTCCGGATGGGAAGAATGAAAATTTGTATGTGTTTTTTCTTGCATATGGAATAACAAAAGTGTTTTATCTTTATGTCTATCTGAGGGTTGCATTAAGTTATCTTTGTGTTGTATTTCTAAATTAGAATTAATTGCTTTATGTAGGATTACTACTTCACTCTTGGTTCTTCTATCCTCTAGTGTTTAATGATTTAACTAATGGTGTTAATCTTGTCAGTTTTGAATATTCTCCAGTAATGAATCTGGCGGGTCTTTTTTTGAATTTTTTCGTTAATGATTGCCAAAGCGGGAAAACCTCATACTATTGGTGGAGAACAAACTATACTGGCTGTACGTTAAGTATACTGTGCTACAAATGATAGCATCTTATATTCTCAAGAAAATTTTGTTGAAAAATAATAAAGTGCAAAAATAATTGATGAACTCATTACACTGGTTATAATTAAATAATGTGAACTGTGCTACACAAGCCAGGCTCTAATATTATCTAGAAAATTTATGTTAGCAATAATACAGTGTAAATAAGAATTAAAGAAAGGACTTGAACTTTTGAAGAGTCATTGTGTGACAATATAAAGACATCTCACTTTTCTGTTCAACGTGATTATCCCACTTTACCAGGAAATGAGGCTTTTCTTTTAGCATACGTGTGGTTCACAAAGGTAGAAACAAAATTGACATGATCTATCATTTGTTAAGATTTGTCAACTCTTTCTTAAAAGTATTCAACATTTTATGCGTTTTTAAAAAAAATGAAAAAAGAAATATATTTAAGAAACAAAAAAGGCATAAAATGTAACTCTTATTATGTGTCTAAACCAAAACTAGCTCGTAATATGTAAAAGAAATTACAATAACATGGATTACTTATTTAACCTTTAGCTAAAACGAAATTAGCACGAGCAATAATAATTTCCTTTGATAAAGTGCATGTACGCATTTCTTCAATTGTGGCGTAAACGGAATACACGAAATCGAGAGATCTAACCAAACAGAACACGAACATAATAATTGGTACTTAATCTTTGTGATACCAAACACAATATTGTTTTTGCTTTGTTTTACTATCACAGCTCATAACAATAAAATAAAAAGATTAGCTTATTAATTATTACGAGTTAGATATTGATATATGTTAGCAATATTTATGTCTATGTAATTTTTGTACTTAACATTTTTTAAATATCATCAATATTTGGGACTATATATTTCCATATGTTACAATTATTTATATATTTTAAAAACATTTACGTGTACGTTTTTTTCTACGGTCAGTCAAGACAAACAATATGGCTGTTCACGCGAAAACATCGCGTCTGATGTTTTGGAATAAATTGACTAAAGTACGTCACGCTATTTTTGACATTTTTAACTCCCCCCCTCCCACCCCTGTCACAAAGTGTCACAAATCTTGGAAACCCCCCCCCCTAAAGTACGTCACACTTTCGAACAAAAATGTGTTTTTTTTATTAACAAAATAATTAAAATTTAATATAAATATTATAAAACAGCGTGACGTACTTTATGGACGGCCCCTTATCTAAATTATACTTCATATTGTTTAACGAAAATTTCGGAAGATGTTAATGTATTATTTTGTAAATATCACGTCATTAATGATAATAACTAGCAGGAATTACAGAAGATGCTCCTTAGAGCATTAAGTCCATTTCATAAACGTAGTTATACATTTTTAAAAAAAATTTAGTAAAGTGGAGTGATATATGTTCCTTTTCAATTTCACAACATTTGTTTAACGGGCAACCAGTGGCGTAACTAAGGGATCCTGGGGGTGCCGACCGCACCGTGTGACACCATCACAATGGGTGACAACAAAGTATAAAATTATGTATATTTCCCTTATTTCGCACTGGCAGACTCGTAGAGGTATTTAGGGTATGTTGTTAGGGGGTGACATCATGACATACCGCAATGGGTGACACACACATTAGTGATCCTCTGCTGGCTACTAATATAGTTTTCTTAAGTTAGAATACATATTTGTTATGATAGGGTAAACATTGGTAAATAAATGTTTGAAATACACAAAATGTTTACACATTCAAAAGCTATTTTTTGTCTGATTGTAATATTATGAAAGAATTATTGCTTGTCAGCTGTGAATATTCGGGTTGTCACAAACTGAGTAAGGACAAATCAGAGACTTTTAGCTACCAAAATATTTCTTTCTTTTTTATTTTTATTTTGAAAATAATAATTTATTAAAGAGAAGCTCATAAAATCAAAATAAATTCTTATTTATTATATTGCAGAATTTTTCGTAAAAATTTCATTCTTGGTAATATATTATAACAATGACACTGAAAATCTAGCTTCGATATATAAAATGGCAATTACTTTAATCAATCACATTAATGTTTTAACCATCTATAACAAACAAATTATGATATTTACTTATATTACATAAATTATTCACCACATATCTCATAATGAGAATTTAGTAAATAGGACGATTTATTTGTATTTAAGTTGTAAAGAAAGTAATTCTAAATTATTGATTTATTAAAGTTAATGTCCCTTTGATAATGCTGGAATGGCGAATCTATCGAAGTTGTTATGAAGGGCATTTATTTGCACAGTATTTTAATTTTAATAATTTTTCTAAACAACTTAGGTTTAAGCCATTTTAAATAAAAATATTTATTAATGACACATAAAAAATCAGGCATACTATGTAACTTTAATATGTTAAAAACAAAACTAATTCGCAACATTTTAAAAGAAATAATACTAACGCGTATTACATTATTAACCTTTGACTAAATCAAAATTAACACAAAAAATTATAATTTCCCTTGATAAAATGCACCTGTAACTGTTTGTCATAAACGTTACAATAAATGATATCTAGAGATGAAACTAAACAAGGCATGAACATAAGAAAGCGTCAGTTATCTTTGTGATAGCATACATCATTTTTAATGAGACTTTTAATGACAAAGATAGTTTAGAAAAGTTTAAAGTCAATTATAACTAGGGGCCGTCGATAAATGACGTAAGCGCCTAGGGGGGGGGTAAGGTAATTGTGACGATGTGTGACGATGGGGAGGGGGGGGGAGTTAAAGAAATGTGACGTCACATCCGAAAATTACGGAACTTAAAATAAAATTTCCCCTCAACTAATTCAGTGCTGGCAATTTCTTTAATGACGATTTAAATATCTTCCCGCGTCTAACAATGTGTAGTGCACGCAAAAATTTATGAAATAAAAATTGTTCTTTTGAAAAATTCCCTGTGAAATACTTTTAACACTAAAATGCTTGAGAAGCATCTGTCAAAAGGAAATAAAATACATTTCTGACTAACTAAAGGTAATACAACTTTTCCCTCTGAAAATGATACACAAATCATAAAACATAAAAAAGATTTAGGTTGTTTGAATGAATCAATGACAGGAACCTAACGAGTCGTTGAAATACGCCGACATTCTTTAGACGAGCAAATGTTTGGTTTTTGTGTTTGTTTGTTTGTTTTGCTTGTTTTGGTTTGTTGTTTTTTAATTCTACACCCCCCCCTTTTTTTCTTCTCATTCCTTCCTCCACTTTATCTCAACCATGTTAAAATTGTGCCTAGTCTAAATTTTTAAAAATGTATATTTCAGTTGTTCAAAGTTATTTACTGCAATAACGAAAATAAATGAACGTTTTTATTTAATTTAAATTTCTTTTTTTTTAGATCTGGACAAAACAAAGGGTTGAAAATAATTTGGGATTGATTTAAATTTTAAAAGTTTAAGGGTTTGGTTTGTAAATTGGTTGGTGATGTAATAGCTGTTACCAACCACCCACACGTGTTGACGTGCCTAGTGGAAAAAATTTAACTAACTCGCGCCCTTTCTTGTGTAGGTAGGCCTAGCAGAAAAATTGATTTTAATAAGACTTACAAAGTTGTCAGTATGTAAAGTTTATCAATTAAAAAGTTATTACCACTGCCAATGTTCCCTATAATCTACGTGGTTACGCGGCCACGGGGTTCTCTGGCCGACGCCGGCCAGCGGTTTAGAATAACCGCGCAGGAAATAGCATAGTATTACACAAAAATGGATTCTGTGCAACTTTACTCGACACGTTATTTATACTTTTCACACGAACTAACGAACCTTATAGGGAACATTGACCTCCGCCTAGCGAACATTAACATCCAAGCTGATGGGCCCGGTGACCTGACTGAACGTTACATCATTGTTGTTGACATTTTGTTTGAAAGTTTAGTTTACTGTAGTTTTAGTTTATGAGTATTACCAGTATGACAAATGCATTTACAGCAGGGATTAAAGTTTGTAGAGTATGTTGTTGGAAGTATGCTGTTAGGTACTGTGTGAAATGAGGTGGATGGATGGTGGCCAGGTTGCATTCTATAGCCGTCATGACCACGAAAATTATGTGGCGTTTTGGACGAGTATCCGTGCAGCTTTTTTCAACAATATTGACAGCCCTAGTTATGATTAGGATGTACCGGGGGGGGGGAGGTCAAAGCTTTGTGACGTAATATTGGATGGGTGGGGGTGTCTAAATTTTTGTGACGAAGTGTGACAAGGGGGGGGGGAGGCAGGGCCGTCTTAACGCATAGGCCCGATGGGCATTTGCTTTCCGGGGGCCCACGAGCATAGGGGCCCCATGGGAAAATGTTTTGTTATATATATTATGTATATTTTTTTTCCTGCGGGGGAGGGGTCGAACACTATTTCTTTTCCCGGGGGCCCAACCTGATGTAAAGGCGGCTCTGGGGGGAGGGGGTCAAAAATAGGCCAAAATCGTGTTACGTCATTTATGGACGGCCCCCTTATAGAATAAATGCTCTTTGGTTATAAAATATCAGTGCTAAATATTAATAATCTTAAATGGACGTCAATAGTTCTAATTTGCCAGAGTTGTGGAGTTTTATGTATTTCATGTTTAGCTCTACTCTATATTTTAGAGATCATCTTTCTATTCACCCTCTAGTCAGTTACGATATTCTACACTCACGTATGCATTCTGTTTCTAAGATCGGCAATAAAAAAACAGCAAGTTAATATAAGACTAGTAAAACATTTATGAGTCGTTCTAGTTCTGTGCTGTAAACTCATGTCATTCTAATTTCATCATATTCCCGAGACGGTCCTGAAAAAAGTGCTTTACGGTATTCAGTGGTATTGTGGTAATCAAAGTACGCACATGAGAGGTAATATATATATATATGTATAAATTTCTTTATGAATGCTTAAAAATACGCAATATTTTAAAATGTACAATTATAGACCATTAATGTCCCAAATTGTCTACGTATCACCAATATAAAGTGCAAAAAGTGTATGTCTTTATATAATACAACACTAATTTAACAGTAATGATTGTATAGTAAACCTCCTGAAAGTAAGGCAAGCAGTACGCCACTCTCCTCACGTATGGGTCACGTGGTGCTCCTCATGTGTAATGGTTGACCCTGGTCACGTGTGTTCATGAGTTGATTAAACTTATCTTTTTTTCCAAACACAGCATTAAGTCCAAATAGCGACATCAAATTCAACCAAAGGAAATGTAAGCTTACAAGGTTTATAAAATCTACTTATGTAAATTGTATGGTTATATATCCACAGATGTCCCTAGACATTATTATCTACATACTAAACATTGATAGAATTTTAATGATAACGTTTAAATCATATAGAGCTTAATTACATATATGTGCAATAATGCAGTTAATATTAAAATGTGACCCCTACTAGGACTTAAATTACCCGTCTTTTGACTCTTATGCCGTGAGTTGATCTTTAAGAAATGACGGGTGTGTGCTGTGGGTGACCAAGCTCTTGGCACTAAGTCAACAACTTCATTGTAAATATATATTTCTGTCATACAATCCTCTTAGTCTTCAATAAATCATTTTATCAATTATGTTGTTACAAGACAATTTTTTTTTATTAATGTAAAAGGTTGGTGTGACTGGAGTTATCTTTGTCTGTTATGAATTCTTGTTTTCATGTCAGCAACCCATTGATAAGTTAATGTTGTCTGTACAGATTGTCTGTATGTCAAAGTTGTCGATTTGTTCGTGTTGTCTGTCTACCTATACGAGTATTTTGATTGTTAGTGTTGTAACTCAGTTGGTTAGAGTTGTCTGATTGTTAGTGTTGTATGTGAGTGTGATTGCTTTTTATTATTGTTAGTGTTGTCTGTCAGTGTGATTGCTTTTTATGATTGCTAGTGTTGTTTTGCTAGTCAAACATTAGAAAAAACCCGTTCAGCATATTCAAATTGCAATGAAATCATTGACCAAAATTTGAAGTCAGATAAACATACAAGGACAAGTTTACCAATTGTAAGACTTTCTATTATCATATCTGACGTACATCACATTGTATTTTCACATTAACGCCGCACTAAAACGCACCGCTATCGACCTACTTAAGATGATGTTGTAATTGAGACAAATTAAGCTGCAAGTTTATTTAGGAGATCATAATATTATTCTCTTTATCTTCGATTAAATTATAATCTACAAGTCTATGCGGCATAGTATTATTTATTTATATTGCTTACATTTTATATTGCACGTAACTTAATATTATGTATAGAAATTATATTCGAAAGAAAAATATATTTCTAGAATCATATTTATTTCATAAACATAAAACTGTAAATTTAATAATTCTATAGACATTTATCACTTTGCCTAATTGATGGAAACCACTAATGTATAGTTGTGACAAAGTTTATGTTTATCTAAGTGGCACGCCACTTGACTTCGATCTCTTTATTAAGGGATACAATTTCAATGAATTGCTAGGATTCTTCTACCCTCGGTATATACTGAGTTCAATTTAAACAATTTCTTGTCAATTTCTCATTTCCTTCGATTTTTAATGTTTCATAAAATTAGTGTCTTGCAAAAGGATCATTCAATTAATTAGCTTTGATTTCGTTGCATCAAAGACTAAATAACGAGTGATAATTTTATTGTTATTTTAAACTCCTACTAAAACTGTATAATATCAAACATAAATATTTCTTAAATCTCGACTGATCCAGTTGTCATAAAATACAAGCGTATCATCATTTGTTTTAATTAGAAAGATGTTAATAACAAGGTGACAGTAGACATGTTATAACTTGTGTAACTCTGAGATACAGTGTGATGATTTGAAGTGATCAGTTGTTTTAAACTGCTTTTTTATGTTAACAAATTTTTAACTTAAGCTTCAATATTATTAATATCATTTGACTCAGCTACATATTAGCTGATATGGACCGCATAACGGAAAACTTTCTATAAACGTCCAACAATTCATTGATATTTCTGATTGAAAATTGTTTTATAACAACTCTTTCTCTTATTCTCTCCAACTTTCCCTTCAAACATTTTATTATGAATATTTCTAATTGTTTCTCTTTCTTAAATATATAGGTCCGTCTTGTTAATTTGTCTATTAAGTGGTGTTAAATTAAAACAATAATAAAACTTAGAGTTATGTAAACAAAAATGACTTTGATTGCTGCCTAAACAAAAAGTTCGCTACAAATATGACACGTTCATGCAGTAATCCATATGATTTAAATTAATCAAGAGTTAAATGTTTGAAACACATTAAGAAGCAGTCAGTGACAGAGTTATGACGAATATAAACACAATGAAATCGATATTTCTGAAATTAGAAATGTAAAAAGATGGGGTATCAACGATTTCAAATGGATATTTGGTTTAAACCAAAGTGTTTATTTAAAAATAAAAGTAATAATAATTTGATGCCATTTTATATTGAAACACTAATAAATATTTAAAAGGTGCTCTTTCAATAGTTTTAAGAGATATTCACATGTTTAGACAAAGTGCTATGTTCTGTTGGGAAATACATATTTTGTAAATTTATATAGACTTTTTGAAAACATAATTTTGAGCCTTTATCTATTTTAGTCATTGCGAAATTGCGTTACAACGGCCATAACATTCTATGACATGTTTCTGATCAATATATGCTTTTTTTTCCCCTGAACACATTTTTCTCAAATCAGGTTATTTATTTGTATGAGCCAAAATTAATTGGCTTAGACACCGTTATAGTCTGAAGACGATAATAGAAATTTACTATAATTTGTATAAATATTCGCAATTAAGTTACGAATTAAAGTGTTTGAACTTTAACGAAAATAAAATATATATTATAGAGCCGACTGTGCCTATCAACGGGAGGATATAATGCACAACAGACATAAATATGTACGAATGTCGGAAATACAAAGTTTTCTTTCAATAATAAAATTTTTGAAAAAAAAAGAAAACATAGCTTTCAGGTGAGAGAATGCTGTTTAATTTTATATTTATTATTTTTAAAAACCCATTGATATTGTTTTAATTAATTAAATTATAACTACCATTATAATTTTTAAACCTTAGACAAAAGACATAAGATATTTGTAAATAAATTATTTCCCTTGACGATATTTAAACTAAAATTACGACGAAAAAAAAATTATATATTTATGAACACCCTCAATTATCACTGACTGACACATGCCGTCACGCTAAGGGACATCAATCTGCTTTGTTTTTTAAAATTGAAAATATAGACGTAAAAATCATAATAATTTTGGTTTCCAGATTAACATAAAAATGACGTCATTGTTTTATGAGGATTGTTAATTATAAAATACTGTGTGTACATTTCATGAATATTTCGTATGTATCAAACAAGGATAAGTTACTAGGGCTTTTGACCCCCCAAAAAAATTGTGCGTCGCAGGCGCCCTACAACTACTATTCTAACATACTCTGTGTACATTTCAGGAAGTTTAATATGTCGTATTTATCAAACAAGGACAAGTTAGTTGGAATTTTGAAAAAAAATGGGAGCCGTAGGCGCCCTGAAAACAACTGGGCGCCTTAGGCGCCACAGCACAACCTAGTTAAAAATAAAGAGAAAAAAATCTACAAGTACTGCAGATGCAACGCCACAAGTTTGAAAAGACTCGCTCCAAAAAAAAATACACAAAATTAATAAAATAAATGGGTTAATTATGTCATTAGTTTTGTTTTTCTCAGCCATTTTTGGGTATGTGTAAATATAGCCAGTAAATAATTTGTAAATTAATATATATATATATATATATATATCATATATATATTTACGCTCAATTATGTAGCCTAACGCTAAGGGACATCACTCTGCATTTTTTTAAAATTCTGTGTTTTAAGCAGTGCAGATTGACTCAAATAGTTATTTTTTGGTGCAGTAATTTGGTGCGCTGCGTTCTAAAATTAGTTAAAAAATCGTGTGGTGATTAGCACTGTAAAAATTATTATATAAATACTTTGTTTAATTTTCAGGAATATTTCGTATTTATCATACAGGATAAGTTACTTGGGCTTTTGACCACAAAAAAAAAGTGGGCTCCGTAGACGCCCTACAACCTCAATTTTAAATTACTTTGTGTACATTTAAGTTAGTTAAAAATTGCGTATCTATCATACAAGGACAAGTTTGTTGGGCTTTTGAAAAAAGTGGGCGCCGTAGGCGCCCTAAATAAAAGTGGGCGCCGCAGCACAGTCTATATTACATACATAATTTGTGTACATTTCAGGAATATTTCGTATTTATCATACAAGGATAAGTTACTTGGGCTTTCGACGTAAAAAATAATTTTTAAAAAAAATTATAAAGTACTTTGTGTTTATTTAAGAAAGTTTAATATTACGTATTTATCATACAAGGACAAGTTAGTTGGGCTTTTGAAAAAGGTGGGCGCCTCAGGCGCCACGGCGCCGCAGCACAAACTAGTATATATATATATATATATATATATATATATTAATATATATTAGGGCTGTTATCGATTAATTTCAATTTAATCGTTAATTTTTAAAAAATTATCGATTATTTAATCGATAATTTCGATTAAAGCCAAAAATAGAAATTTATTACGTCATTAAACTGAACATTTCAAAGGAAGTAACAAAACAGAAAATTGGCTTTTTAAAAATTTTGTATTGAGTTTTTTCCCCTGTTTCCCTGCACTGGTAGTGTCAGCCATGTTTACCACGTTTTTATTAACTTGCTTTCGTTCCTGTCTGTCTACAATTTTTTTTTAGTTTCTGCAGGTCCACCTAAATTAATAAAATAAATTTTAATATTACGCGGGAGATGTTTGTACGTAAAAAATATATATCTAAATTATTATTTATTAATAATAATTCATTATTTATAACTAACATTTTTTAAAAAATATTATAAATATTTTCTTAAATTTTGATCGAATTTTTATCGTTTAAAACTATTTTAATCGATATTTAATCGATACCATTTTAACGATTAATCGATAAATTAATCGATAATTTCCGAAGCCCTAATAGGGCTGTTATCGATTAATTTAAATTTAAACGTTAACTTTTGAAAAATTATTGATTAATTAATTGATAATTTCGATTAAAGCCAAAAATAGAAATTTATGACTTCATTAAACTTAACATTTCAAGGGAAGTAACAAAAACAGGTAATTGACTTTTAAAAATATTTATTGAGTTATTTCCCCTGTTTCCCTGCGCTGATAGTGTCAGCCATATTTTCCACGTTTTTATTAACTTGCTTTCGTTTCTGTCTGTCCACAATTTTTTCTTTAGTTTCTGCCGGTCTACATGGATTAATAAAATAAATTTTATTAATACGCGGGAGATGTTTGTACGTAAAAAATATATATATAATTTATTATTAATTATTAATAATTAATTATTTATTACTAAAATTTTAAAAAATATTATAAATATTTTCTTAAATATTAATCGATTTTTTATCGATTAAAATTATTTTAATCGATATTTAATCGATAAAATTTTTAACGATTAATCGAGAAATTAATCGATAATTTCCGCAGCCCTAATATATATATATATATATATATATGTATATATATAATATATAACAAAATAATCAATAAACACGCGTTGATCATGAAATAATTCAAATCTACGCAAAACATACTATAGTAAAACGATCAATTTCAAAACGATAAAAAATATTAAGTTTAAAATTTACAAGTATAGATATTACTTTACTACATAAAATAACACACTAAGTTAACCAAAGGCATATTAAACTTAAATCTTCTGAATAAAAGAACAGTTTTTATTATGGCTCTAGATCAAGACTTCTTGTACACCACACTACACACTTAATACAACACTGTTCGCTCGGTACACTACACAGTTTGTTGAACATTGTTCAAGGTCGTTCATTCAATTCATTGTAAAATGTTCATCGTTGACGTTGACAGTGTCAACGACTGTCACTGTAGACAATATCAATTTGTCGGATAATAACTATTTTAATATATAAGAAATAGTATTAAACACTAAAAAAAGTAGTAAAGTACACCCCCTTAGCTCTTACACTTAGGTGAGGAGATATCCGAATTAAGAATCCGGATCCGCAAATATTAAAAAACAATATCCCACCCCCCCCCCTACTTAAAACACTACATCAGTTGTCCTGATCTTTTATCGGCGCAGCCATCGATAATATTTCGATCATTTTACCGCGGTTTAATACTTTAACATTTGTTGTATTTAAACATGACTTAAAATAGACTACAGTGAAACCAAAATTTAAAATACATTGATTTAACCTTTGAACTTTCTTAAAAGCTATGTTGATGAGAATCCATAATGTTTAAATCTGGAAGGAGACGGTTCCATCAATTGGTCAAAGTAGACAGTCATACCGGAAATGGTGCTTTAGAAGGACCTATTAAAGGAGATCACTTTTAGAAGAACAGCGAGACCACACAAAGCCTTGCACACAGTTCAGACATACAATATAGAACAAGATCAAACAGTGGGATAGTTAGTTTTAGTGTCACTCTATTCGTCAATTTCATGATCAAACGTAAGATTAAAAAGTGGCATCACTAGTTTTACTGTCATTTAAAATGAGTTTAACATACGGCTGATACTGTCACGTATCAGGACACGGGGACCTTCAGTTTATTAATGTATGTCCTTGTCCCATCTCCTGGCCCCACATCAAGTCCCACCTCCTGGCCCCACAACAAGTCCCGACTCTGCACTGAGTGATGTTATTTTTCCTGATCCTAATTGTCCAATGTTCCTGTGACACACACTCTTGTAGACAAAAATGGCAAGTTTAGTATACAAAATATAGAGACAATAAGGAATGGATTTTATGCATTATGGCATAAACCAGTGAAATGAGTTTATTTAAATAGGACTTCGTTTATCTGGGATAGCAGAATTCCAACTGTTCGTTACCATTTTATCCCTATTTTTAGGGATCGAGATCAAGTTACATAGCACTTGAAAAAGGGAAATAAATCGACGCTTGTATTATTGTTGCTCACACAGTCTAGTAAGAATATTTGTTACAGTTCATTAAAAAATCATTAGTTCTTTTAAATTCAAAATAAAAGCAATTTTAAAATCTAATTCTTAGTTTTAATTTTATGTTTCTCTACACAAATTTATGTTACGTTCATACAAAATTTTAAGTAACACAATTATATAATATTAAGAGTATTGGTTATATAAATTATATAGTAATTACAATTTTTAATTTACAAAATTCCTGTCATACATCGTCCAAAGTAAATTTGGTTAAAAACTATTTTATTTAAATTGTAATTTCAATACAGCAGCACCCGTGCTTTCTGGTGCATTGCTTACGGGAACGATATTTTTCATTGCCCTTTATTAACAACATAGAATATTACGACGTTTATCTTTTCTTTCTAAATATTATATCTAAATACAAACAACGCAATTAAACACATTTACACATATATAGTTTAAGCAAAACAAACTAAAATTGCTGACTTTAACGATTAATTTATATTAATTTCTTTGTTGTTGAAGTATCTTTATCTCTATTCATTTTAGATAGTAGTTTAATGTAAGACTCTTCAATGTTCGAATCAATGTAAAGTATTTGTTCCTGGGGCCTTGGGCGTCCCTGAGTCCACCCAGCTCCTAGTGGGTAGCCTATGTCAGTTGGGGAAGTAAAGGCGGTTGGTCATTGTGCTAGCCACACAATCCCCTTGTATGCCGGGCTATTGAAACTTGTAAACGCTGCTTCACTTGCCCCTTAGGACAACATGGTCTTAAAAGGGAAATTTTACTTACTTACTTCAATGTAAGGAGGGAGACTTGGTACCTATATTTGTCACTTTCACGTGTTATTGATACTTTAATTTGTTAGTGGCTGGTAGACAGATACGATTGACCATTTGTTTGTGGCTGGTGGACAGATACGATTGACCATTTGTTTGTGGCTGGTAGACAGATACGATTCAGTGATCAGTTTGGAAATGCTCCATCAGGCGGGCCCATACACAATTTCACAAACTCTCGTCCCTGGTAAAAAAATTATAGCGTCAATCAAGCCAAGACGACAATTAAGTAAGTTCTGAAAAATTAATTCTGACATGCCACTTTTATAAGGACCAGCTGTTTGTTGAGATCACTAGGAGAGATGTTCAGTTGCTAGATTAGTAAGTATTCATTTATTTTACTTGTCAATTGTGTCTGTATGTTAGTGTTGTATGTCAATTCGACAGTTTTGTATGATTAAAACATTGTTTAGCTTGTAAATTCTTTAATACATTAGAAAAAAAAACCATCAGCATACACTAATGCAAATAAAAATTATTGAACAAAGTATGAACTAACATATACTTAAAATGGTAAATTTATAAATGAAACGACTTTCTATTGTCATATCTAGCGTGCAATTAAATTGAATTTTCACCAATGAACGCCGCACTAAAAAACGGCTATCGACCTACGTAATATGAGGCTGTAAATGAGACAATTTAAGCGTCAAGTTTAATGAGAAAATCCTATTATTTTCTTTAACAACAGTTAAATTGCAATCTAAAAGTCTATGCGACATAGCATTATGTATATACATTTCTTACACTTTGTACTGCATGTAACTAAATATTATTTATAGAAATATTTAAATTCGAAGAACAAATACATTTTTAAAATCCTAGTGACATCAAGTTTAGAAAACTAATAATGTAGAACTTTTAACATCATGTATTCCTTCGCGAGATTGATGATGATAATGTTGTCTATTTTGTTTAACAATGATTATATTCATCTACGTGGCATGCCACTTGACTTCGATCTCTTTAATAAGGGGTAACGTTTCAATGAATTACTAACATGCTCTTTACAATAGATTAATTTAGTACAAAAATAACAATATATTGTCATTACTTCACTTTCTTTCATATCTATCTCTGTATCTATCCATCTATCTATCCAGCCATCCATCCTCCCATCCATCCCTCCACCCACCCAACCAACCAGCTATCCATTTATCTATCTATCTATTTATGTATACTACCCGGGTTACCCGGCGTCACACGATTAAAATAATAGTCAACAGATTAAAAAATTTTTTATTTCAATTCATTCATTGAAAAACAATTTTAAAAATAAATTGAAATGTAATTAAAAATAAGTACATGTAATTTATATATTGCTTAATTTAAGGCTTATCGATAGACTATATTTTTGATTTTTCCTTCCGGTGCAAAAATGAAAAGATTTCTTGGTGACCCAACTCTAGAAAATGCCACATATAGCTGTCCATGGGCAAAGCATGCTTCCTCAAGTACAATGCCTGTCACTTTTAAAGACTGTCCCTGTGCCTTGTTGATAGACATGGCAAATGCAAGCCTGATTGGAAACTGGAGGCGCTTGAAATCAAAAGGCATATCTGTTGGTATGAGTGGAATTCTTGGGATGAAGACATTTTCTCCTTTGGCGCAGCCTGTCAAAATTGTGGCTTCTATTACATGAGGTAAGAGATGCTTGATGCTCAATCGTGTTCCATTGCATAGTTTAGGGGGATTCAAATTTCTCAGAAGTATGATAGGAGCTCCGATTTTAAGTTCCAAGTTGTGTGATGGCATGCCAGGAGGATCTAATGAATTCAAAAATTCTGTTGGATATAAAACAGCTTGGGCCGGATCTGTAACCGTATCAATAGATTTGTAGTTTTTTTGAAATGCCTGGTATAAAATTGTGAATTTGAGAATTGATGCTGTTGACACTTGAATTCTTTGGAGCAAGAATGACCCTTTCGCACAACCACTCAGGATTTTTAAACTGGTCTTGGATGTTTGGAAAAACGGTAAGTTTCAACTCTTCAAGTGACTTTGCTACAGTGCAAAAATTTGATTGGAAAGAAACTGTTCCTGATGCTGGGTCTACCTGCCACTTTACATCGCCAAGTTGAAGCAATTGATGTGAGAAGTAGCCTGCTGCATTATCTCCATGTAAATGGATTCTCATGTTGGTTGTCAGAGTCATTTTCTTGACCTGTTTCCACAGAGTTGAAGCTTTGAGGAAGGCATTCAACTCATCGCTTGGTGTTGACCTTGGAATGACAGGCAAAAGTTTGTCGAAAATCTCCAGCTAATACCACAACTGTTCCTCCCATTAGTTTTGTGTTTCCTTTTAAATCCTGAAGAGTGTTGTTCAAGGCTTCAAGAGCTCGCTTGTGTGACATTGTACACTCATCCCAGACAATGAGAGAACACTGTTCTAGTACCTTGGCCTTTCCTGATCCTTTTGATATGTTGCAGGTTACATTCTCAGAATGGTTCATGTTCAAAGGTAACTTGAAGGCAGAATGAGCTGTTCTACCTCCTGCAAGCAATGTTGATGCTATGCCAGAAGAAGCAACTGCTATAGCAATACCTTTGTCTCGTCTGATTGTAGCCAAGAGCACATTGATCACAAATGTTTTTACCTGTACCTCCTGGAGCATCAAGGAATATGATTCCACCTTTTTTTGAGGTAACCAGTTCTAAGATGTGAATGTAGGCAGCTCTTTGATCCTCAACTAAACGTGGTTAATTTTCTGAGACATAGGCCATCAATTCATTGTGTTATAATTTTGTTCTCGTAGAATTTCACTATTCTGAAGATTGTTTTCATTTCTTTGAGGCGTTGGTAACCCAAACTGGTCAAGGATCCTTCCTGACATTGATACACACAAATCCTCCAACAACATAAGACACCTGTTGTAAATCTCATTAGAGAACTCAATTAGCAGTGTTTGATTCTCTCTCTTGGTTTGCAACATAATGTCCTCACTCAAATCTGTTTTAAATGTATCCCAGAGAGCAAGTGGATTAGAAACAGAGCATGTTGTCAGCAAAATTGAAAACAGATGTCTCAAACGGGTAGGTGATTGAGATGTACATGCCTCCTCCATGGTCAAGACCCAATGGTGATCGTTTTCTAGTAGCCCTTGCATTTGGCAAGCTTCCCTAAATGTAGCACACACATTACCATCAACAGTTTTTAAGTCAGTGTAGGATGTTGGTCCTCTAACAACATGAAGTAGCATCCTCAAAAAGAAGCATTCTGCATTAGATGGGTGAACGGTGTACACACGTCCCAATGCATCTGAAGATTTTATCCCTGGATGATATTCAACATCTGCTCCTTGTTTGCGGCGTTTAAATAATTTTTGAGAAGCATTCCAAGTATAGTACCTTGGAACCACACAATAGAGAATGGTTTTTGCAAAGTCGTCTTGTTGGCACAGTTGAGAAAAAGCTGTCAAAGTTGTTCTTGGTGGCTCCAGAATTTGACGATATATATTTTCTTGGTTGAAGTATACTATTTGCCCATTTTCAAGATGAACGCTCAAGTGAACAACTGTTGGATACCGTTCATGAATTTGGAAATTCAAAATTCTCCAGACTGCTTCATTACTGCTGATGTAACGACCCATTAGAAATTTTTGCACCTCATCTGGATTCTCTTGGTTTCCTTAAAGACCAAAAACGGCCTGGTCACTTCCTTTATTGACGTACTTGCAGATGTATTTGATGGCCTTGACAGATTGGCAAGATTCGACATTTATGTGAGCTTGAACCATTTTTGTCAAAATTGGAGTGTAGGGAACCACCCATCTGTTGTCCATCACTATTTCTTGATATGTTGAACCAAACTTCATTTTGATTTTTGCAGTAAAACCACCATCTCCTGGTTTACGGCGTCTGTACACAGGATAGCCATCTTCACCAGTTTTAGTTTCTTGTATCAAATTCCTTGGATATTTTTTGAGCATTTTCCATCAACCATGCAAGCAGAGTTTCTGTTCAAGTTTCCACAGGGTCCATGCAGCATATTTTTCACAACAATTTCAAACAAAAAATTATCTTGTGTAGAGTTTGTTATTTCTGCTGAGATTACATTGTCAATTTGATTAGGTCGTAATTTTTTCATCAGCTAGATTAGGATGTGTGCATGGGGTAAGCCTCTTTTCTGCCATTCAATTGAGTACATCCAGCATCTCGTTTCACCATAGACATGACTTTTGTAATGACTCCCATTAATTTTGATAGTTTTCGTTTGAAGACTCTAGCAACCAAACCATGTCGATCCACTGCTGATTGGCCAGGTAAAAGATGAGCCTGAATTTCTTGCCATAGTGGATTGCATGTAAAGGTGATAAACAAATCTGGCCTTCCATAATTTCTGACATAAGTCATAGCATCTTGAGTGTACTCATGCATGTGTCTTGGACTTCCTGTAAATGTTGCTGGCAAGATAACCATTTTCCCCAGATCATTTGGATTGGCATCATTTGCAATGGCATCTCTGAGGTGAATGTAGTCTTCAACTCTCAGCTTCTTTTGATTTAGACGGATGTAGAGCAAGCGTTCACTTTCAATTTTCGCGTACATATCTACGATGAATTGATGGAACAGCTGTCTAAATTTCAAGAGATGGTTATCTTCACCACTGTGAATCATGATTCGATATGCATAAAAGTCCATTGCTGTAACCTTTTTACCCAAAACATTATTTCCCGTGTCTGGGTTTGTCTGAGGAATGCCAAAGGAGTACCCATCTTCACCTTGCCAAAACATTAGGGGGTATTGCAGAGCATCATAAGAGCGATGAGTTTCTGCAACTCTTTGGAGAAGGATGTTTCGTTTTTGAAGGACAATGTCACGTCTGTCAAATTCATTTCCTACCATGACAATGGCCACTTCATCAAATGTTGGTACATTGAACCGCCTTTGGTGTTCATGTCTTAGTGCTTTGTCAGCTCGTATCACAACTTTGTATTCATCAGTTGGCATTCTTTCTAGAGCTGTCTTGAAATTTTGAAGGTAGGCATTGTTTGCATGTAGGAATTCTTGCAACTCCAAAACAACATTTTGTTGCAAGTCTGGAAAGTGTGCACATCTTTGTTGGACTTCTCTAGCTTGGTCTCCCATGAAATAGATCTGCAGAAACTGAGGTTCGCCTTCAGCTGGCAGCAGAGATCCAGCCCTGTGATAAATTTGGCCTTGACCTTTAAATGTTGGCATGAATCCTTGTTCACGAATGTCTTTTCTGGCACCAAAAGATGTCATTTGAAAGCATGAGTTGTATTTTCTGATGTTGGCTATGAAGCGTTTAGATGTTTGAGATACACCTTGAAGCAAATGATCAAGTGGCTCAGGTGGATGTTGCAGAGTCTCTAGTTTAACTTTGCCATTGGAACAGCACATTCCAGGGTGCTCATCTTTCCATTTAAATGCACTGCAATGCTTGCAGATCAAGTCCATCTCACCAATGTTGACCTTTTCATGTTGATGGTGTGGAATATCTGGGTCATATTGATGAGCAGCACCTTTTAGGTCTTGCTGCATTTCATTTCTTCTTCTGTTTAAATTTCCATTTCTCTGGTCTGCAAGTCTTATTTGGGTTTGTTCATTTGTTTCATTTGCTCTTCTCATTGAAGATCTGACTCTTTTTTCATCAAGTCTTGTCTGTGTTTGTTTATTGGTTTCTATAGCTCTTCTGATTGAAACTCTTTCTCTCTCATCATTAAGTCTTGCCTGTGTTTGTTCACTGGTTTCATTAGCTCTTCTGATTGAAACTCTTTCTCTCTCATCATCAAGTCTTGCCTGTGTTTGTTCACTGGTTTCATTAGCTCTTCTGATTGAAACTCTTTCTCTCTCAACAGCAAGTCTTGCCTGTGTTTGTTCATTGGTTTCATTTTCTCTATGTAAGGCTTGCTTCTTTGCCGTTTTAGAAACACGACCTAATTGAGTTTTTCTTTTTGGGGCCATGAGTTCTCTGAAGAAAGATTGGAACATAATAGCTTATATATTGTTTTAGTGTACAACTGCTTTTTAGTATTTCCTATTGTTAAACTTGCTTCTTAAATACCACACTGAAGGTTTTTTTTCTCCCCCCCCCCTTTAGCATCAATAAACTTATAAGTAACTTAAAAGTAAATTATTAAATTAGTTTAAATTTTGCTACCCCATGACTATTTGTTTAATTCGGACACATCAATTGTGTTTGGACATTTGTAAAACAGGTGAAGTTAATTTAAGTTTTGGATATATAATTTGTTTAGTGATATTTTGTATTGATTGTAAAATTAAAAAAAAATATTCAGAAGAGATTAATTTAATTGAACCTTCACCGGATCAATAAATATATGTATTTAATTCATCCTTCTTAACATCAATGAACAGATGAATTTCATGTATTCTATTAGCACCACTAAATGGCTGAAAGGTATTAGATAGGCTAATATATAAACTTGTTTACTACTTCAAGTTTGGTTAGGTAAGGTTAGTTATTGTAAAATCTTAAAAAAACACATTCTAAAGAGATTAATTTCATTTGTTCTTCTTAAGAATGTCAAGTTCTAGGGATTTTTATGACTCACAAGGCTTCAACTCAATAAGTAAAAACACCATCAGAAGAATCAATATTTTAATTGAACAAAGAAATCCTTCAAGGCAAAATAATTACAACACTGAGCGTGCTCTCCGCTACAAAATCGTCCCTCTAGCATATCTCTCTATTGACGTCATCCCACACCAAACTACGTCACACCAAGCATGTGTCAAAATAGTGTGCACTGTGCAACAGTCAAACATTAACATTCCCAAAGCGGGAAAACCCCATCTAATATATTAAGATGAAAGTTTGTTTGTTTGTTTCTTTTATTTGTTTCTTTTGTTTGTTTTGTTACTCATAGAATGCCACACCGTTGGACCTAGGTGCTGAAATTTTGCATGGGACCCTCATTTGACCCGGGACAGGTCATAGGTTATGTAGTTTTTTTCTTATATAAAAAAACTGACTCATCACTAATTCTCCAACTTCGCGTGTAGGTAGAAACTTTGGGAAGTTGTTGAGTAGCCTCTGACGACGATAATTTGCGTAAAAAAGTTGAAATTCAGTTTGGGGGCCGGGGGCACAAAGACGTTTGTTTTCATAATATGAGCTATATGAAAATTGATAATTAAATTTTTTTTTGCTCGTTACCACCACGGAAGTGTACTTAACAACCACCCAGAGTTTTATGCTTCTAACTACACGGAATTAGTGATTTTTAGGTTCACTTGTGTTAAGTGTAATAACTTTCTTAATAAGTTCGTTAGCTAAAGTTTAAATAGTTAATTTGTTGAGCTTATGTAAACATAAAATTATGTAAACATGAAATGACAACATAGGTCCTGTCCTAGGCCTTTATATGCATGTCAAGATCATTGATTCTTAACTTTAATAAGTAAGTTTATAGTAATGAGCAAGTTTTATTATGTAGTTGAAAATATTCCAATAATTATTTGTTAAGTATGTATGTGTATGCAACTATTTACTTTCTTCTTATTTTTTTTGTATTTCTCTTGATTAACTTCATTTAGTGCCCTCCCCTTGTCTATACTAATAAAAGCCTAAGCCCCCTCTCACTAATGGCCCAACTTCCCATTTGACTAAAAGTCTGTAAAATTTCAGAATCATACTAAAAACAATTAAGCACCACTGAACTCTGAACTAAAAGTAATGAGTAAAAATCGCCCTATATCTAATTTCCAGAAACAAAAACAGGATTTTTTTTTACAAAATATAATGTCTTATCTGAAAACGGGAATCAAAAAAGAATTGTATACTTTAGTGAAACAGCAACATATACGATTTTGGAATCCATCGCTAAATGGGACCGTTTTGTTGAAAGGGACAAAAGTAAAAAAATTTTAGTTAATTTTTAGTCAATGAAAGTTAATTTAAAGGCGGGCGCTTAAAATGAAGTCTTGTAATGCAGTACTGCTCCAAAAATCAATTTTATACTTGTTTATAGTCTTTATTAATTAGTGTTTTAATATGGAAATGATATATAATTATTTTATATATTTGTCTCTATGTTATACGATTTAAATTTACGGCTTTTATGTGATAGATATAATTTTAAAAATGAATTCAAATATGTTTTCGATCATGTTTCACGATGGGACATCATAGTTTGTACATTATATTTCAAACACCAGATTTAGTTTCTGAACAATAAATAAATTATTTACGAAATTGAAAAAAAGATGATATGTTTGACTAAACATCTATTTTTAAAATGGCTTTTTTTATTCCGCTACAGCGTAATGACCATGGCATATTCAATTCGCCGCCCAACTTAATTAATTGCTTTTAGGTTCACTTGTATTGAGTTTAATATACTTCTGTTCATAAGTCCGGTAGAAAGGTTCAAATTGTAAATTTATAGAGCTTATGTAATTAAAAAAACACAGTATTGGTCGTAGGCTTTTATATGCATGTAATAATCATTGATGATTAACTTTAATAAGTAAATTTAAGGGATTGAGCCAGTAAAATAAGCAAGAAAAATTAATAAAGAACGCGCAACAAATTTTAAGAAAAACAAAACGTATAGATCCTCTAAATTACGATTAAGCTTTTTTGACTTGGGCAATTTCTTTCCACATAAAATACCCTCACATAATTAGTATTTGTTTAAATTAAAATTTGAGTCATTAGAAACAACATAATAAAACTCTTAATTTAAAAATAAATACCATGCATCGTGGGACAAATGTAATGAAATAGTTTTAACCCATCTATAATATAAAGAAAGTATTTGTATAAAAGGCCACTGTTTTGTACCGCAAGGCCAAAACAAATATGAATGTTATTATAATAAAATTACACTGCTCAATTTAAGATGCGTACACGAAAAGGTGCGCACCGTAATTTGACAATAAAAGATCTTTGAAAGCGCACGGCTCAAAATAAAGTATTGTAAAAAATAACGCACCAGAATGAACTCGTTTTGAATGCCCGCATGAAGCTGTTCAATATCGAAATGAGATGTTATTTAGTCTTTATTTGGCTCTACATTTTCTGATTATGGGCCCCCTTACTCTGGGGGTGGTCACCTAGGGTTGAAACATAGCCTACGACCTTTCTCGGGTCAAATGAGAGTCCACTGCAAAATTTCAGCATCCTGGGTCCAACGGTGTGGAATTCCATTGGTAACAAACAAACAAACACACAAACTTTCATCTTTATATATTAGATATATTTGGGCTGCGAAAATTAACGATTAATTGCTCGATCAATCGTTAACAAATGTTGACGATAAATTAAATTTAACCGATTAATCACTTAAAAATTTTTGAAATTCAAAAAGTAAAAAAAAATAATTTTAAAAAAGTGGCCAGATAAACAATAAATATCCTGACGAATACACGAACATTTTGGTTTTAAACTATTGACAGACGAGAATGTTCAAAATGTTGATAAAGTTTTCCTACCACGGTTTTAAAACTTCGCCTACTTATCAAACCAAATGAAAAGCGTATTAAGCTAATGGCAGTAATGTAGTCTTACTCAGAGACCACAAATGACGACATCTCTCCCGATGAATTACTGCGTTACAAAATGGAGATGAAATTCCTGTATCCATTAACCCTCTACAATGGTGGAAACTTAATGAACACCGATATCCGATTATGTCATTCCTTGCCAAGACAGTTCTGTGCATACCAGTTACCTCAGTTCCATGTGAATGACTGTTCAGTTCGTATGTCAATTAGACCCGCTTTTCACTTGAACCAAATAATGTCAACACACTTGTCTTTTTGCGTAGTTGGTTAAAAGATGACATATAAAAGAGACATTCCAGTGTTAATTTAGATTTTCAAAACAAGCGTTTAATAAGTTATTTATGACAATAATAAATTTATATTTTTGACTTAAATCGAAATTATCGATTAATTAACTTAATTTTTCAAAAGTGTATGATTAAATTTAAATTTAATGCAGCGATCCATGTCGTCAGTGATGAGCAAATTAGCATGTGGGGGAGGGGGTGAATAACTTACAAAAAGGTTTTGATAAGATTGCAGACAGAAGAAAGTATTTATAAAATTGTATTTATATATTCCGCGAAGCTATCAAGGCTTCCAGACTACAGGAACTTTTGACTAAAATTCATGGTAATTTTTAAAAAAAAAGGATTTTTCCTTTTTTTCGAACACTAAAAGAAAAAAAATAATCAAACAACTAACTTTGAAAAAAAAATCTTTTCAACCGCAACTGAGTCACTTAGTGAAGTCTTGTTTGATTCTTACAATATTTCGGTAAGTGCTTCCCAATCGGGAAAAACTCATAGTACTGATGTAGAACTAATTATACCGGTTTTAATTGAAGTAAAACATACTTTGCGAGCAAGCATCCGATATTATTAAGTAAATTTCTTTGAGCACTGTAACAATGCACATAAGAATTAAAGAAATGGCTCAAAATGTTCAAGATTCATTGTGTGACATTTTTAAGTTATCTCAATTTTTCTATTCAACGTGACGAGTCAACTTGACCAAGAATTTAAGCTTTAACTTTCAGCATACGTGAGTCTCACAAAGGAAGATAAAAGGCAAAGAATTATTATTTGATAAAACATTGCAGACTGATAGTTTTAAAAAATCTAAGTTAATGCTTTAGTTAATTACGTCTATAATAACTGCGTTTCATATCACTCCACTTCTGTAATAATGAATACCAAACATCGTTTGATAAAACATTACTTGAGAATACTAATCCCAGTTATTGCGGGTATAGCCGTCCTGGTCTATAGTAACGAACATCAAACATCGTTTGATATAACAGTATTTCATAACACTGCTGAGGCTGATAAGTTTATAACTAGAAAGTTACTATTGCGTGCGGCTACGGTTTGTAGGTATAAATCTCAGACCCAACATTTGTGACATAATATTTTTAATGATCATTCTAGCCAATGACAAAGTTATCAAGAGATGATTATTACATCATTGTATAGCTCAGCAATAATATTAATTATTAAAAGTAATTATTTGTATTATTTGGCCTATTTTTTAAAATACATATAACGTTAAAAGAAATATATTCACCGTGGAAATGCTAGATGGCAACATAGGGAAAAAACTGGTTTTAAAGAGAAAATATTTGAACTTCCCCCTAAATTTTACGCAATGATTTCATTGCATTCAGACCTGTACAATTTTAATACGTTGATCAATGCAGATGATGGTTAGAAAACCGTGAGGTACAGTTTAATTGTTTGTTTTCGTTTTGTTAAAAAAAACAATTGTTTATAGCATGATCTAGCATGATCTGAGTGTAGCAGTGACCCTGAACTTTTCCCCGCTTTGGATGGGCTGAATAGTGCCAATTTCCAATAACATCATTAAAAGTGAAATTCTTTTGCGAATGCAGCAGCACCAACCACTATATTGAATTTTTAAATAACGATTTGTGAAACTTTAAAGAAATATGTACATAGTATATCAATCATGTGGAAAATGGTATGTAAATTAATACAAATATTTGTTTAATGTGACCATAATCATTAAATGTTCAGAATATGTGTGTCTCAAAAACAGAGCTTTTGTGTAAGAATCTGTTTCTTTGGTGTGACGTAGCAAGTGATTGGTTGTGTACGAGTTTCTAACTAGTAGAGGAGTCAAAAATGTGACTTTGTCTGTCATAAGTTGTGGCCTTAGAATATGAACATACATAGGAAAATGTATTTAAACAGACAGACAACACATGCGTCTTATATGTATAGAAGCTATATATATATATATGGCGCCACCTCAGAACCCTTCCCAGTTTGTAGCGGATTCAAACAGGGCTGTGTACTGGCTCCAACACTCTTCGGTATCTTTTTCTCGATGCTACTGCGTCATGCTTTCAAGGACTGCTTCGAGGGTGTAAACATCCACACCAGGATGGATGGAAATCTATACAACATCAGCCGTCTCCGGGCGAAGAGAAAAGTGGAAACGGTCTTAATTAGAGAGTTGCTCTTCGCGGATGACGCAGCCGTTACCACATTCAGAGATAGGTCTCCAACTTTTTGTCGATTAGTTCTCAGAAGGATTTTGGTCTAACGAAAAGCCTCAAAAAGACCAAACATTATGAGACAAGGAACAGACTGCCTCCCAGCAATCTCCATTGAGGGAAACACCTTGGATGTCGTCGTGGATTTTACCTACCTTGGCAGTAACATCACAAGCACACTCTCCCTGGAAAATGAAATTGAAACCAGAATCGGCAAGGCTGCATCATTAATGGCTAGGCTGAATCAAAGAGTGTGGAACAATGCACGGCTCACTGATAGGACGAAAATCACTGTGTACCAGGCCTGCGTACTCAGCACACTCCTCTTTGGCAGCGAATGCTGGACGACCTATGCCAAACAAACAAATCAACTCAACAGCTTCCACTTACGATGCTTGCGCAGGATTCTGCACATCAAGTGGCAGGACAAGATCATGAATCTCGAGGTACTCAGAAGGAGTCATATGCTGAGCATGCACTCAATCCTGAGCGAGAGGCGCCTGCGGTGGTTGGGACATGTCCGCAGGATGAGCTCGGAGCGCATTCCAAGAGCCTTGTTTTACGGCGAGCTGGCAACTGGTATGCGGAAGAGAGGACGCCCCTGCTTGCGCTTCAAGGATGTCTGCAAGAAAGACATGACTCTGGCGCAGATCGACCATAAAACGTGGGACACCATTGCTGAGGAGCGCACCTCCTGGCGGGCGAAAGTATGCGAGTGCATCCTAGTCGCGGAAGCTTCCCTTGCAGCCAGGAGCGAGGAGAAAAGGGCCAGGAGAAAGAGGAGGGGGGTGGACACGCCATCATCCCTTGAGGATGGACGGATGCCATAGATATATATATATATATATATATATATATATATATATATATTAGGGCTGTTATCGATTAATTTAAATTTAATCGTTACCTTTTGAAAAATTAACGATACATTAATCGTTAATTTCGAATAAAGCCAAAAATAGAAATGTATGACGTCATTAAACTGAACATTTCAAGGGAAGTAACAAAAATCAGGTAATTGACTTCAGCGATCTATTTGATCCTTTAAAAGAGAATTGTTTATGGCAGTGAACACAGTAAACTTTTTCACCATCTTCAACTTTGCCATCCGCAGTTAGCTTAAAAACAAAATTTTTGCTCAACTTTCCAGTTATATGTTTAAATTTAACTGCGCAGATGTTGTCAGCGATTTTTTAGTTGATGTCTGCCGGTCCACATAGAGTAATAAAATAAATTATAATATTGCGCGGGAGAAGTTTTTACGTAAATAAATATATTATTATTATGTTATTAATTATTAATAATTAATTATTTATTAATACAAAATTTTAAAAAATATTATCTATATTTTCTTTAATTTTAATCGAATTTTTATCGATTAAAATAATTTTAATAGATACAAATTTTTAACGATTGATCGAGATATTAATCGTTAATTTCCGCAGCCCTATTATATATATATATATATATATATATATATATATATATATATATATATATATATATAACCTGCAACTTATCCTACACGTCAAGTGGAGGAATAAAACTCACAAATTTGGAGGTACTCATGAGGAGCCATGTGATGAGTATGCACTCAAATATGAGTGAGAGACGCCTGCAGTAGTTGGGCGATGACCACTGTATAGACTTGGAGCGAGTTCAGAGAGCCCTGCTTTACTGTGAGCTGGTATCTGGTCTGAGGAAAAGAGGTCGTCCTTGCCTGCGCTACAAGGAAGTCTGCCAGAAATGCATCTGGCACGCATCGACTATACAACTTTGGAAGCCATTGCTTAGGAGCACACCTTCTGGCGGTCCAAGGTGCATAAGGGCACTCAGGGTGTGGAAGGGAAACCTCACAGCTAAGAGTGCCACGAAGAGAGTATAGCCAGGAGAAAGGTGTGGTGGGGGATATGGGCAGGAGTCAACGCCATACGTAAGTACATACATACTTATATATATATATATATATATATATATATATATATATATATATATATATATATTATAACCCCCCCTTTCAGACCATGACGGCCTATTGGGCAAGTGAAGTATCGTTCACAAGTTTCATTTAGCAACAACTAACGAGCAAGGGAATGTGTGGCTAGCACAATGCCCCGGGGCCTTTCCCGCACCAAGGCTATATATGTATACATATATATATATATATATATATATATATATAAATATGTGTATTTATGAAAATATGCTATATATATTTAGGCAATATATATATATATATATATATATATATATATAGATGTGTGTATTCTTGTAAATATGCATTTCTGTCTATTTTTCCTTAATGGCTAAGTAGAGTAATTCTTTAAGTGGGCTCTAACGCCCTCAGTGGGCGCTGCTGCGATCCAGTGGGGTGATTAGGATCACATGTGCACTTTGAGGGGGCGGACAATAACTTTAAAGAGGTGGTAAAAGCATAAAAGGCAAAAAAAAATTTTAAAATGTCATTTATTGATTCTGCCTAGTTCTAAAGCCTTCCAGACTACAAGAACAGTTGACTATAATTAATGGTTTAAAAAAAGATGAGAATTGTTTTGTTCCTTTTCCAACAGTGAATTTTTTTTTAAACAACAGCCTTAGATAAAACTTGTTTTAACCTCAACCACACAAGATGGCGATGGCTCGCTTGATTCATACAATGTTTAGTTAATGTTTGCCAAATCGAGAAATTTCATACTATTGGTGAAAAACTAATTATACGGATGTTATTGAAGTAATATTTGTTTCTGATATTATCAAGAAAATTTGGTTGATCAAAAACTGCACTGCAAAGAAGAATTAATGAAATGGCTCAAATAATGAAGATGTTGTAGATTCATTGTGTAGTTAATTTAAAAAACAAACAAAAAGTAAAATGTTCTTTTCAGTTACTTAAGTAATCTTTGGATGCAAAATTGTACATCCATTCTGCACACAAAGGAATAAACAAATTTCCCAAGAATATTTATTCGCCCAATATTTTAAAAATTAATGCTAAAGATGTATAAATATTTTATTTATTGGATGACTTGTTTAAAGATAAAGAAAAGACTTTGAGTAATATCTTATTATATAGTCACAAAAGATGCTCCAGCGATGGTAGGGCTCTACAAGGTTTTTCAATACAATCCAAGAATTTACAATATCTAATTAAAATATTTCTACATATTGAAAAAGCGCATCATTGACTGATATATTTTTTACACAGTTTTGTATTGAAGAGGATGAAGAATTTATTGTAAATTGTGTAAAGAACATATTAAATTTTATTTGAAATGCAAAAGAACCGGTTCTTGGTGGTGCATTGCTAATGTGAAAAACAATTTCCATTACCAACATTTAACAATATATAAAGTAAATAGAAATAAACCCACACAACTTACTACTTTGTTAACATTAACTTTACCAACCTAAAAAATCAACTGAATGGAACCCATCTATTAAAGTACGCACCAATGCGATGGGTTTAATTATAGAGCAGTAAAAAGTGAAACCATGATAAGAAAATATATAACATATAATTGTAAACGATACTTTATTTTAGCTCCGAGCTCCTCTTTAAAATCTAACACTTTTCTCACACATCGGACGTTAGCAATGTCATACCTTGGGCTGGGATGTGGAGCCTATTTCTTGAGGGCTAAAAATGGACGTCCGTCATGATCTTCTAGAGTAGAGGTGACAGCTATCAGTCAAAAAGGCACAAGTTAGGGGCGGATCATGCTCTCATTTCTAATTTTACCAATGGATTATTTTTTAATTCTAAAAATTTTAAAGTACATATTTATTGTGAGTATATATTTTTTTTCTTATCTCCAATGCGGAGTTTTGCACTGTTAATTTCTTCTAGTAATAAGAATATAAAACAGAAATGCTTCTTAACTTTGGTGAACACTATTATACAATATGTGTGAATGATTAATTGTGTGAATGTGTGAGTGTTAAAGTGTTTTAAAAAGTTTTCACCTTTTATTTCTACGTATATGAATAAACAATTGCACAAGACAACTTTTACTTTTAGTGTTTTTTTTTAATGTCAAGAGTTTTTATTTAATGCTGACGTCCATCTGTATCTGATTGCAATTAATGCTACAAGTACAGTATTTCAGGCTTGCTGACAGCAGTGTTAGTGATAAGAGATATCTGAAAGTACTTGTCTGTTACAGGACGACGTTGATAAAAGGATGTGATGGTGTTTATTAAAATGTGAGAAATTAACGTTGACAAAAATGATTTTTACTGTAAATGATGATAGCTTTTTAACAAAACAAGTATATTAAAAATTTAAATAATAAATACTATCGTTTAACATTTATGGTTTGAGCTTAATGTTTCCGACTGTATCAATGATTCTAAAGCCACACGTACTCTGATCTGAAGTTCTGACAGCGAATATAAACATTTCCTTGACTGTATCAATGATTCTAAAGCCACACGTACTCTGATCTGATGTTCTGACTGCGAATATAAACATTTCCTTGACTGTATCAATGATTGTAAAGCCACACGTACTCTGATCTGAAGTTCTGACTGCGAATATAAACATTTCCTTGACTGTATCAATGATTCTAAAGCCACACGTACTCTGATCTGAAGTTCTGACTGCTAATATAAACATTTCCTTGACTGTATCAATGATTCTAAAGCCACACGTACTCTGATCTGAAGTTCTGACTGCGAATATAAACATTTCCTTGACTGTATCAATGATTCTAAAGCCACACGTACTCTGATCTGAAGTTCTGACTGCGAATATAAACATTTCCTTGACTGTATCAATGATTCTAAAGCCACGTGTAATCTGATCTGAAGTTCTGACAGCGAATATAAACATTTCCTTGACTGTATCAATGATTCTAAAGCCACACGTACTCTGATCTGAAGTTCTGACTGCGAATATAAACATTTCCTTGACTGTATCAATGATTCTAAAGCCACACGTACTCTGATCTGAAGTTCTGACTGCGAATATAAACATTTCCTTGACTGTATCAATGATTCTAAAGCCACACGTACTCTGATCTGAAGTTCTGACAGCGAATATAAACATTTCCTTGACTGTATCAATGATTCTAAAGCCACACGTACTCTGATCTGAAGTTCTGACTGCGAATATAAACATTTCCTTGCCTGTATCAATGATTCTAAAGTTACACGTACTCTGATCTGAAGTTCTGACTGCTAATATAAACATTTCCTTGCCTGTATCAATGATTCTAAAGTTACACGTACTCTGATCTGAAGTTCTGACTGCGAATATAAACATTTCCTTGCCTGTATCAATGATTCTAAAGTTACACGTACTCTGATCTGAAGTTCTGACAGCGAATATAAACATTTCCTTGCGAAAGGGATGTAATGTAAAAAAAAATATGTACACCAGTAGATACAATTATACCCAAAGTTTTATTTTTAAGCTGGTTTGGTAAAGATATTAATTTATAATGATGACAGAATTCGTAGCATTGTCTCTAAGATAACCCTGTGAGACTAAAACTTACCAAAGTCAGCTAATCAGCTGGCTGATGATAAAGTGATTATTGTACAACGAAAAAAATCTCACTTTTGGTAAATCCATGTAATGAAGTAAGCCTGTAATATAATCAATAAAATTATTTGATTTGTTTCGTCGTCATAGGCAAGCCTCTTCTAGTGCGATCATTTTAATGTTACAATATTTCATTCCGAGGAAATCAGTTGCTAACAATTTCAGGTTTCACTAGTCTGACCGTAAGTTATTATAACTATTGAATTTTGTCTTATATACTATTGATGTTAAATCTTTTAAAAAAATTAATAAAGTAATCACAATTAAAAATACTCCAAAAATGTACTTATTTATAAACCAAATATAATTTTATTTGATTACAATGCAATTTTTTAACGGAAAAAGAAGAAAAAAAAAGAAAAGAAAGAAGAATGAAAGAAGCACGTTTCAAGCTTTATAATTTATAACTTAAATTAGTTCAGCGTCTTACGCAGGACATGGTAGAACTGAGTGATGGGGGAGTTTTACTTCTTTTTAAATCTCATTCAAGAAACAAAGTCTAAAAGGACCTTTTGCGCACCAATATTTAGCTTTGTAAAGTTAACAATTGTTTGACATTTGCAAGGAGGCCGAAAGCAATAAGTTTGACAGTGTGAAGCTTTCTATATACATACAAATTTGGAAAAATCGTTATAAGTGAGTAGTCTGTTTATCTAACTCCTCATATTATTAAATAAACTACTGCCGATGTACATGATTTCAAACGTATGTTATGCTAAGTTAAAACCACCTCAACTTTTGAAAGCAGGAAGTAAGAGGTATGAAGACGGAAAGATGTAAGGAGGAATGTAAGATGTAAGCAGATCATCAGATGTAATTAGGTCGAAAAGAGTAAGCAAGGCGAATCTCACGTTTCTAATTATAAGGAAAGTCATAAAATAGTGGTAAGTGAGAATCATAACGTCGATAAAATTGAAAGTTAGGTTAGGGCTATTAAGAAAAGGAAGAGGAAGACGATTTGTTAAATAGATAAGCATGCAGTGTATTAAGGTTTATTTATGACAGAAACTTAGTATTTTGTTAAGAATAATTAGATGACAATGTAAGAGGCAACTAAGAAGATAAATTAATTTCATGAATATATTTTGAAAATGAGTATGTTGTATTTTAGAGTGTATGCCATAAGGAATTAAAATGTATCAATTATTTGCAAGCTGAAATGGTAATCTCACTAAAATAGTTTGTATAATCTATAACACATGTTGCACATATTCAGTTTCGTAAATCTAATGAAGTAAAATATTTTTTTAATCTTTGCTGTGTGATTATGACAATAATAATCAAAACTCAAGTACAGTAACTTTATTTTATGTTCTTGACTACCGCCTGCCACAATATGTATATCCTTAGAAATTTTAAAAAAAAACATCTATCCTGAGTATATTTTGCGACTATGAACTGCAGCTTACTTAATGACATATCTGTAAGTACTAATTTACAACAAAACTGTTAATTAAAAACGGTATTATGTAGAGATAGAAGAAAAAAATCATTATCATACTGAATATGTTGACTAGATTTTTAAGTCGTACTCACTCGTTGGTGTCCTTTTAACGATGAATCGTTCTATACTATCTGAGTTGCACACGCGAAAAGATCATCACCACCGTTGTACAAAAACTATATGCAATTTATGAAATTTCGTTTTTGCTTTGTCACCTTTTTTGTTCTTGTTAGCAATTTACTGGGTGATGAAAACATACACACAACAGAAAAGTTATTGTATGCAATGGATCTTGTGGGATCAGCTTAACAATCTTGACTTTGCTGATGATATCACCCCTTTTTTGTACAAACCCAAAAACAGATGCAGGAGACAAAAACATAGTTACATTAAATTCTACTTGGAAGGGTCTTTATATACACAAAATAATAAGTAAAGTCGTCAAATTTAATGCCAAAATTACAACACCCGTGATGCCAAAAGGAGAAGAATTCGAAGAGATGAAGATATTTGTCTACCTTGGCGAATGGTAGACAAGCAAGTTGGGACGTAAGCTGAATGTCAAAATAAGGATTTGGAAGGCAAGGGCAACCTTTTAAAAACTCAAGAATGTTTGGATATCGAGAAAACTAAGCAGCAATTTAAAAAAAAAGAAATTCAACGGAATGGTTAACTTTTGTTATTTTGAGCCAAGACATGGAGAACAACGGCCATACACCTAAACTGAAATCTTCCCTTTATTAACAATTGCTTAAAAGAGTTTTTGTGAACCACTTGTCGGTCAATATCAGCGACCTTGAACTGTACCTGTTGGCAAGGCAAAAACTAATATATCATGAGACTTACAGGAGTGTTTGCGATGGATTGGCTTTACACAATGAAAACCTGCCTCCAATACAAGGCAGGCCCTGAACTGGAACCTGCTGGGAACGCAAAAGAGATGCCGTCCAAGAAACACTTGTTTCCGAGAGCTAGAGGCAGAAATCAAGAGAACTGGCAATAACTTGAATATGCTGGAAAGGCTAGCCCAGGATATGGATTTCTGAAGGACACTCGTAGGTGGTCTATGTCCTTGGATGGATCGGTAACGTCGACGATGATCGATGTCTGTTATTTGTGTACGACAACGATTCACGAATGTTCTGTCTTAGCATCGTCTGATCGTTGATGTATTTTTTATCTTTATGTCGCTTACCTTTGATATCGCAAGCAAAAAAAAAGCAAAATAATTAAGGTGTCTAATTTCTACAGTTAATATTATTAAATGACATAATTTACGCAACATATTTATCTTTTGTAACAACTTGTTAAACCCCATTTTGAATCTACTAATATGACTAGCCATAATACTAAGAGGCTAATAGTCTATGTTCCTAGAAACTCATTAATTAAAAGATAGCCGGCTCCAAATACATTAAAATACTTACATGGAAAGCTTAAAATGAATTAATTATAATTTAAATTTAAAGATTTGAAGCTAAATCCCAAAGTTTATTTGATTATTTCATCGGTGTGACTCTTACAAGCTGACGATTTCTAGCACATGCACATATTGGCGCCGTATCAATTTTCTTTGATCTCGATTTTCGGTTATATCGACGCTTTTTGGAAGCTCCACAATTGAGTTAACTGTATATACCAACTGGTTTAAATACTGTCAAAATACGCTATTTACGACCCCCCACCCCATTTTTTATTGAAAAGAGTATAAAATTCAAAGGGCTAATATTTTAATGAAGTTAATATTTGATTAAATAAAAATGTAGCTTCACAAAAGACTTTGTAAGTAAAAGTTTATCTACTTTTATATCAGATCGTTTGTGTGTAACATCAAGAAGACCAGTAGACATAAAAAGGGACAAATATAATACGTGTTTGTATACTAAGTAGAACTTATAAATTATACAATAAATAAAAAATAACATAATCGTTTCTTAGCACACAGAGAACTTTTTATACATACAATTTTTAAATTCATTTAAATGAAACTTGAAGTACAATGAAAGTGGAGAAATTTAGATAAAGAAATACATTTGTTATGAGGGCATATGGGCTGTCGATTCCCAGAGTACCAGTTTTCTATAATAGTGTCTTTTTTATGGGTACCCTTTGTTTATCATTCTATAATACATGTACTCTTAATTTACTCATCAAATAACTATACAATATCAAAAAATATTAATTTATCAAAACCTGTTATAATGCTAAAAATAACTTAACAGAATATTTAAATATATATTAAATTTTAAAAAATATTCCACATTAAATCTCCAGGTTAGTATCTCTGCCTGATATAAGAGTATCCGTTGTTTAACTTCCTTAGATCAAGAATAATGGGGGTAAGTACCGTATGTAGCTAAGAAGTTATGCAGTCCATTTTAAAAAAAAATATTTGACCAACTTTAATAAATCGCTTACAATATTACAGTTTTAGAATATTTACATCTTGAATTTAGTAAAATATATTTTAAAGTTCATTTATATTAATACGAACCTGAATTAGACAAATGTAAATGTCTATCAGATAAAATTAGTATATAATCATTTAGTTTATATAATTGTAAAAGTAATATAGCAATTATAATTTTATGATAATTTTGTTTTTGTTTTATAATAATACAATTTAGACATTTTTTGGGTATTTATACGGATTATTTTAGGAGCATAAATCATAATATTAATATTACAAACAAACAAAATAAGAAACAAGCATATGGTTACGAAAAACTTGGTGCTGTATATTATTGATTGACCTTGTACAGAATAAGTAGAATAGATAAATGAATGAAACAAAAGGTTGTAGCTTCGAAAAATATAATGACCTTATTGGTCAAACATCTGACAGGGAGGATGCTATATAAAAACAATATGGATACATCTTATTCGGACTATGTGTCCCCGAGAACCGACAAAATGGCTTAGAAATTAAAAAGCCTTAAAATTTAAACCTGTAATAGCTATGATATAGCAAATATTTATCTATATATAAATAAATGAAAGTATGTATGCATGTATGCATGTCCTTCATAGCTGACTAAACCATTCATCCGAACGCCATGAAACTTTTGGAGACTTTTGAGTACGCTCCAGGGATGGTCATGGCAATTTTTTGGGGGGTAAAATTTAACATTCATGTAGTGCCGGGGGGGCCCATAATAATATTTTTTTATTAAATGAGCTATATTAAAATTAGTTTAAGCGTTAGCTATTAGGTACATTGATGGATCTTAATCAAACAATGTATATAACAACTTGGAAGCCAATATTGAAATATTATAGGGCACTCAATGTCCATTTATTGGGGGCTGGGGGCCAAAAATGTATTTTTTCATAAACGTTTAAGTTTTTATTCCCCATTCAATTATTAAAGATCTTGAGAATTATAGATAAATATAAACACTATGAAATTGATTGAAATAAACAGGTGTTTTGAACTTGACATCTTGCACTAAATGGGCCCTGTCGCCAGGGCCGGCCCTAGAGTACGCGGGGCCCAAGGCAGCAAACTATGACACAGAATGGGACTGCAAAATGCTTTTAAATAAAATACAAAATACACAAACAAATTGTGCAATTAAAACAATAAATTTTAGCTTTATTTTAAACTAAAACGATACTAGACGTTTCGGCTAATGCCTTCAACAGTACAACAACATAAAATAGGTACTTACATATATTTAAATTCTTAAAACATATTATATCATAAAATAATTAAAATGATCATGTAAAATAAAATTAAAGGAAAATCAAAAACAAACAAGGACACAGGATATAGAAAAATGGAGGAAGTATATAAAGTTACAGTTAAAACGACAACGGGCAAAAGATTCTGCAGTTAGGTAAAATTGTGAATTTGGTTAATTCTATAGATATTTCTTCCTTTTTTCTGAAAAAGTTGCAATTCTACATATATTAAAAGAATGGGGAAAAAGAAAGTACTCAAAATGTTAGTGTATTACAGCACTGACACATCACTAATTACAGCTTTGTTCATTTAATTGAAGATCCTAAAACTCAAAAGTGATGTTAATACTGTAATTAAAATATTTTGTTTTGGAATGCTAATTGAGAGTTTATATATACATGTATGCAACTTAACCTTAGAAACTATAAACACATGCGTTGGGTTGCGTGTATCTTTTACTTCTACCTTGTTTTTACAATGCTCAAGCACATTTTGCGAGCTTGGGCCACTGAAAAATCTAAAATAATTTCATTATTGGCAATATCTATAGCAACAAAATTCTCAGTTGACAAAATAATTAAGTTACTGAGCCTATCTTGCATCAGTTGTGTAGCTATGGGAGGGGGGCGAAAAAATTCGAGAGTACCCCGAGTATTCGAAGTGCAATGTGTGTGCTAGGAAAGTCACTATATCTGGATTGTTTTAGGTGACTGCAGGAATTATAGAACTCAATGATTGTAGCTATTCAGCAAGCATTAAACCACCAAAATCCTTACTTTCGCAGGCTTTGCGCGTTTTCTCCAGATTCATACTGCATATGACACTTGTTGTTGTTGCTGCTGTTGTTGTTCTTATTTTTCTGATTGATGACATTTATTATAAATAAATCCAAACGAGTAATGATGCCTTCGTCGTATTTCAAAAGGAATGTCCATCGACATGATTGCCCTATCAACAATCTGGTTAAATAAATATGTGCGAAAGTTTTCTTGTGAATCTATAAATCCCCCATGTTCTCCTTTATATGTAAATTGCATGTTTTTAATTTCGCACAATCGTCTCTTTGAGAATGGGCTGAACTTCTAAGTCAGTGTTAATTTCTTTTGAAATTTCTATTGCAGTTTCAAAACTACAATTTCTATAAGATTTCAACCATTTGCAAATATTCATAATATTGCCTCTTTGATTTCTCATGATCACACAGTCTAAAACTGGCACTTTTCCAGTCACAAACAAACCCGTCGGATGCCAGAGCAGACAGTGTTGCAAAAAAGGTGGCAACAGAAACCAAACATTTTGTATTTAAATGCCGAATGTATAAGTCATTTTCGGTTTGCAACTTCTCCATGTCTCAACATGTCTTTTGTAAACGTGTAAAAAGTAGTAAAATGTGTAGTCAAAGCGCGGGGCCGAAGGCGGTCTCCTCGTTCGCCTTGCCATAAGGCCGGTCCTGCCTGTGGCCCTTAATGTCGTTTGTTTGCTTATATGATCTTGTAAAAATTAGTTTATGCGTTAGCTACTGAGTAAATGAATGGATCCTAACCAAACTCTGTATATAAAAAGCTTGGTAGCCCATATTAAAATAACAAAGGGCACTGAACTTCTAATGTCCAATTGTTCAGGGCCTGGGGCACCCAAATTTCTTTTTTTCGTATATGTTTGAGATATTATTTCCATTCTATTTTTAACGATCTTGAGAAATGTGTCCATGGTGAGACTGAATTAAAATTAACAGCATTTTGAAATTTACATCTTACATCGAATGGGCCCGGGGGCCTTAAATGTTTTTGTTTTTTTAATTGTATACTCTAAGATATTATTTCCCACTCAGTTTTTAACGATCTTGAGAATTATATCCATGATGAAATTGAATTTAAATGAACATGTTTTCAAAATGTACATTATATTGTACATCTTGAACTGAATGGGCCCCTTAACGTATTTAACCTTTTATATATATATATATATATATATATATATATATATATATATATATATATATATATATATATATATATATAAATTAGTTTAAGTGTTAGAAAATGAGAAAATAACTGGATTTTGACGAAACTCGATATATAAAAACTGAAGACCTTATATTAAATTACTATAGGGAACTGAACTCCTAATGTCCATTTCCTCGGGGCTAAGGCCCTAAATTTTTTTTTACTAAAATTTTAATATTGTATTCCCCATTTAATTCTACACGACATTGAGAGATATAGNTGCTATAAAATGGTACATTTAACAGTGTATGTGCTGCATGGCTTAATTTCAAGGATGTCACCATCCTCATCTTTCACAATAACAGTTTTGAGATCTTCAAATGAAATAGGTCCCCGAATATGGTGCAGCAGGAGGCGCATGTGAAATGCTTCTCTGTTGTGAGGATGCACAGTGTACACTCTTCCCAAGGCATTGTCTGTCACATATCCCGGGAAGTCTGCAAGAGGTATACCTTTTTTCGGATTTGCCAGACCTTTTGACTGGCATCCCAGCGAAAATGTCTAGGCACTTCAGAATACAGCAATGTTTTTGCAAGAGGATCTGTTTTGCAGAGATCAAAAAACGCTGTAATGTAGTCTTTGTTGGAGTGTCTGTCAAATGTGCTGTTGGCTGTCCTGGTTTATAGTATACTCCTTGGCCTCCTTCAAGATGTACTGCCAAGTGAACAACTGTTGGATACCTTTGATGGATGGGAAAGTTAAGCAGGCGCCACACTGCCTCACTGCTACTAATGTATCGTCCTTGTTGATAATTAATTGGTAACCCCATCAAGCCTGTTCGGCATTTCATTTGCAACAGTAAACATGGCTGCATCACTTCCCTTGGTAACATAATTGCAAATCTACTTGATGCTTGTGTTTCTATGACGTACATAGGTCATTCCATCCTGTGCATATTCATGCATGTAACGGGGCCCTCCACTGAAGGATGAAGGCAGCACCACTAATTTGCCAAGATTTTCAGAAGTCACATTGTTGTCATTCCTTACTGCCTCTAATAGTACACCATAGTCCTCAGCTCTAAGTTTTGTTTGGTTGAGTCTGATGAAACGCAATCTCTCATTCTCAACCTTAGCATACATATCCACTATGTATTGCAGGAAAAGGCGCGGGCATCTGAGGAGTGTATTAAATTCGTTGACTCTTTGCATCATGCGATATGCATAGTAGTCATTGCTTGTGGCCTTGTTTACATCTTTTATGTTCAAATCATAGCCATCTTCTCCTCTAACAAATAGCAGAGGATACTGAAGTGGATCATATGACCTGTGAGTGTCTTGAATCCTTTGAAGTGGCATTTGTGAGCAACTTCTTGAATGCAGCACAATGTCTCTACGATCACCTAGCTCTCCAGCAATCATGATGCCACTTCACTAACAGATGGTGCATTGAATCTGCCTTTGTGTTCCTTTAATGGTGCTTTGCCGGAAATTTTGATTTTGTAGTCCACTTGAGTGTTATCCATAATCTCAGCAGCCATTTTAAATGACCTCACATAGCTGTTATGCTGATGCAGCATTCTTTGCAGTTTGAGGACAATGTTTCTGTCAACAGGACTGTCAAGCAAATCCAGTCGTCTTTGCACTTGCTCATCTTCTCCCAAGAAGTAAATCTGGAGATATTTGCTGTCTACAGCATTGACTGGATGAAGAGGTCCAGCATGGTGGTACACTTGGCCTTGGACCTTGAATGTTGGTGTCCACCCGTTATTCACGACAACATTAGACTGGAAGGAAGTCACGGCAAACATATTATTGAATAGTCTAATAAGTTTCACAAAGTCCTTTGATTGTGCAGTTTCACCATTCAACAGAATGCACAATGGTTCTGGTGGCTTTAGAATTGGGGGCAGTTTGACTTTACCACTGGAACAGCACATGCCTGGAGTTTCTTTGCTCAGCTGTTTCAGCTGCTCTGGGAACTCTGTGGCGGACCTGATCTGCCTGGATTTTATATATTTTTTTTTCGTATGTTATCATTGCGGGAGAGTACTCAACAACTTCCCAAAGTTTCATGCTCCTATTTACACGGGAAGTTGGATATTTAATGATTAGTCTGTTTTATATAGCTCATATTAGGAAAATACCTACATTTTGGCCCAAGGCCCCCTAGTGAGTAATAATTTTATATATTTTTTTCGCATGTTACCATCGCGCGAGGGTACTCAAAATCTTCCAAAAGTTTCATTCTTCTACTTACATGGTAATTTGGAGAATTATTGATGAGTCAGTTTGATATATGAAAAAAAACTACATTCAGGCCTCTGACCACCCAGTGAGTGATAATTTTTATTAATGTTTCGCCAGTTACCATATTAGGAGGGTATATAACCACTTCACAAAGTTTCATGCTTCTACCTACACAGGAAATAGGAGATTTAATGATGAGCCTGATTTATATAGCTCATTTAAGAAAAAACTACGTTTGGGCCCCCGCCCACCCCCCTACCCAGTTAGTGATAACTTTATACTTTTTTCGACTGTTACCATTGCGGGAGGGTACTCAACGACTTTCCAAATTTTCATGCTTCTACCTACTCGGGAATATGAGGAATTGGTGTTGATTCAGTTTTATATAGCCCATATAAGGAAAAACCGGTTTTGGGGCACCCGGCCACCCATGAGTGGAACTGTTTACATTATTTTTCACCAATTATTGTCATAATAGTGTATTTGGCAAGTTCCCAAAAGTTTCATGCTTCTACCCTCACGGGAGGTTGGAGAATTAGTTTTGAGTCAGTTTTAAATATACGGAAAAAAAATACATTTTGGCCCCGCCCCCAGTAAGTGATAATTTATATAATTCATTTTTCTGTTGTATGGGGTTTATTTGTTTTAAAGAAACATTTCGAAACGCAATGTTTGAGCTTAAAATGTGCCCTGCTGGTTTCGTTTAAGTTATGCAAAAAGTATAAACACAGTTGCTTAGCTACAGTGTTTATGCCACCCAGGGATGGACGATATTATTGACTCCTACCCTCGCCGATAAAAGGAAAAAGCTTGATCGGACGACTGGATAAAATACATATAGAATATACAAAAAAGAAACAGTGTAAAGTAAAAAATATGTAATTTGCAAACAAATTTTATAAAAATATATACGTAATCTTGTTAGAGGCGCAACATTAACAGACATAAAAATAAACCATTTCATAACATTTAGTTCACAACAAAAAACACACACACTCACTGATTCACACATGTGCACACAAATACTTAAACGCACACCCACAGCGGTATATAAACAATTAAAAATATAAATTAAAATAATCACTGCTCTTTTCACTTTGTTTCCTATTTACAAATTAATATGAACTCAAACTATGACGTCACATCACATTATTTTATGGCAATGAACGCCATCTTGTTAATCTCGACACCAAAATGTTTAATATTTTACGTCTTAATTTTCAATAATTTTTATTTTATATAGCTCATATAGGGAAAAACTACATTTTGGGCCCCCAGCCCCCAGTATCTTATATATATGGAACGAAACCTGTTTAATAACCTTTCCGGTATAATTTTGTGTACGTGTACCAAATTTCACGTTATTTGGTTGTCTGGATCTTGAGTTATAAGGGAACAGACAGACGACGGACAGACAACAAATGCGTCTTATATGTATACTAGGGGCAAGTACCCGGCTTCGCCCGGGTTTAAAATAAGGTTTTCTGTAGAAGCGTACACAACTAACTGTTTACTTGCATGCTATAAAATGGTACATTTAACAGTGTATGTGCTTTATGGCTTAATTTCAAGGATGTCACCATCCTCATCTTTCACAATAACAGTTTTGAGATCTTCAAATGAAATAGGTCCCCGAATATGGTGCAGCAGGAGGCGCATGTGAAATGCTTCTCTGTTGTGAGGATGCACAGTGTACACTCTTCCCAAGGCATTGTCTGTCACATATCTCGGGAAGTCTGCAAGAGGTATACCTTTTTTCGGATTTGCCAGACCTTTTGACTGGCATCCCAGCGAAAATGTCTAGGCACTTCAGAATACAGCAATGTTTTTGCAAGAGGATCTGTTTTGCAGAGATCAAAAAACGCTGTAATGTAGTCTTTGTTGGAGTGTCTGTCAAATGTGCTGTTGGCTGTCCTGGTTTATAGTATACTCCTTGGCCTCCTTCAAGATGTACTGCCAAGTGAACAACTGTTGGATACCTTTGATGGATGGGAAAGTTAAGCAGGCGCCACACTGCCTCACTGCTACTAATGTATCGTCCTTGTTGATAATTAATTGGTAACCCCATCAAGCCTGTTCGGCATTTCATTTGCAACAGTAAACATGGCTGCATCACTTCCCTTGGTAACATAATTGCAAATCTACTTGATGCTTGTGTTTCTATGACGTACATAGGTCATTCCATCCTGTGCATATTCATGCATGTAACGGGGCCCTCCACTGAAGGATGAAGGCAGCACCACTAATTTGCCAAGATTTTCAGAAGTCACATTGTTGTCATTCCTTACTGCCTCTAATAGTACACCATAGTCCTCAGCTCTAAGTTTTGTTTGGTTGAGTCTGATGAAACGCAATCTCTCATTCTCAACCTTAGCATACATATCCACTATGTATTGCTGGAAAAGGCGCGGGCATCTGAGGAGTGTATTAAATTCGTTGACTCTTTGCATCATGCGATATGCATAGTAGTCATTGCTTGTGGCCTTGTTTACATCTTTTATGTTCAAATCATAGCCATCTTCTCCTCTAACAAATAGCAGAGGATACTGAAGTGGATCATATGACCTGTGAGTGTCTTGAATCCTTTGAAGTGGCATTTGTGAGCAACTTCTTGAATGCAGCACAATGTCTCTACGATCACCTAGCTCTCCAGCAATCATGATGCCACTTCACTAACAGATGGTGCATTGAATCTGCCTTTGTGTTCCTTTAATGGTGCTTTGCCGGAAATTTTGATTTTGTAGTCCACTTGAGTGTTATCCATAATCTCAGCAGCCATTTTAAATGACCTCACATAGCTGTTATGCTGATGCAGCATTCTTTGCAGTTTGAGGACAATGTTTCTGTCAACAGGACTGTCAAGCAAATCCAGTCGTCTTTGCACTTGCTCATCTTCTCCCAAGAAGTAAATCTGGAGATATTTGCTGTCTACAGCATTGACTGGATGAAGAGGTCCAGCATGGTGGTACACTTGGCCTTGGACCTTGAATGTTGGTGTCCACCCGTTATTCACGACAACATTAGACTTGAAGGAAGTCACGGCAAACATATTATTGAATAGTCTAATAAGTTTCACAACATCCTTTGATTGTGCAGTTTCACCATTCAAACAGAATGCACAATGGTTCTGGTGGCTTTAGAATTGGGGGCAGTTTGACTTTACCACTGGAACAGCACATGCCTGGAGTTTCTTTGCTCAGCTGTTTCAGCTGCTCTGGGAACTCTGTGGCGGACCTGATCTGCCTGGATTTTATATATTTTTTTTTCGTATGTTATCATTGCGGGAGAGTACTCAACAACTTCCCAAAGTTTCATGCTCCTATTTACACGGGAAGTTGGATATTTAATGATTAGTCTGTTTTATATAGCTCATATTAGGAAAATACCTACATTTTGGCCCAAGGCCCCCTAGTGAGTAATAGTTTTATACATTTTTTTCGCATGTTACCATCGCGCGAGGGTACTCAAAATCTTCCAAAAGTTTCATTCTTCTACTTACATGGTAATTTGGAGAATTATTGATGAGTCAGTTTGATATATGAAAAAAAACTACATTCAGGCCTCTGACCACCCAGTGAGTGATAATTTTTATTAATGTTTCGCCAGTTACCATTTTGGGAGGGTATATAACAACTTCACAAAGTTTCATGCTTCTACCTACACAGGAAATAGGAGATTTAATGATGAGCCTGATTTATATAGCTCATTTAAGAAAAAACTACGTTTGGGCCCCCGCCCACCCCCCTACCCAGTTAGTGATAACTTTATACTTTTTTCGACTGTTACCATTGCGGGAGGGTACTCAACGACTTTCCAAATTTTCATGCTTCTACCTACTCGGGAATATGAGGAATTGGTGTTGATTCAGTTTTATATAGCCCATATAAGGAAAAACCGGTTTTGGGGCACCCGGCCACCCATGAGTGGAAATGTTTACATTATTTTTCACCAATTATCGTCATAATAGTGTATTTGGCAAGTTCCCAAAAGTTTCATGCTTCTACCCTCACGGGAGGTTGGAGAATTAGTTTTGAGTCAGTTTTAAATATACGGAAAAAAAATACATTTTGGCCCCGCCCCCAGTAAGTGATAATTTATATAATTCATTTTTCTGTTGTATGGGGTTTATTTGTTTTAAAGAAACATTTCGAAACGCAATGTTTGAGCTTAAAATGTGCCCTGCTGGTTTCGTTTAAGTTATGCAAAAAAGTATAAACACAGTTGCTTAGCTACAGTGTTTATGCCACCCAGGGATGGACGATATTATTGACTCCTACCCTCGCCGATAAAAGGAAAAAGCTTGATCGGACGACTGGATAAAATACATATAGAATATACAAAAAAGAAACGGTGTAAAGTAAAAAAATATGTAATTTGCAAACAAATTTTATAAAAATATATACGTAATCTTGTTAGAGGCGCAACATTAACAGACATATAAATAAACCATTTCATAACATTTAGTTCACAACAAAAAACACACACACTCACTGATTCACACATGTGCACACAAATACTTAAACGCACACCCACAGCGGTATATTAACAATTAAAATAATAACTGCTCTTTTCACTTTGTTTCCTATTTACAAATTAATATGAACTCAAACTATGACGTCACATCACATTATTTTATGGCAATAAACGCCATCTTGTTAATCTCGACACCAAAATGTTTAATATTTTTACGTCTTAATTTTCAATAATTTTTATTTTATATAGCTCATATAGGGAAAAACTACATTTTGGGCCCCCAGCCCCCAGTATCTTATATATATGGAACGAAACCTGTTTAATAACCTTTCCGGTATAATTTTGTGTACGTGTACCAAATTTCACGTTATTTGGTTGTCTGGATCTTGAGTTATTAGGGAACAGACAGACGACGGACAGACAACAAATGCGTCTTATATATATAGAGATAGATATATTCTATGGCAGTAACAAATATGACAATTGCTCACCCAGGCAATATTTTGGGTGTCCCCAAGAAAGTGGGGGCCCAAAGATATAGCTTTTCCGTAGCTTTTAGGTAAATACGGCACTGTATGTCTGCAATAAAGTTTGTTTGTTTGTTTAAAAAGAGCGAAGAACTCAATTTCTTCATTCAATTGCAGTGTCCTACTGCTTGCAATGCGGAATGAGTGCCATTCAGGAATGAGTGCCATTCAGGAATGAGTGCCATTCAGTTTTTAATTAATTTCCAAAACATCAATTCTGTATATTTTTTACATTAAATATTGTGTCCCTATCAAATGATGACAAATTGATTAAATCAGATACACGTCTGCTGTGAACCCACTCCTCTTGTCAGCGACATCAAACACTCGTCTGCCTGGGTCGCGGACCGAGCTTGTGGGAGGGTGTTAATGGAGGAAGTGTCGGTCGAGAGGACAAACTCGGGGTAATTAATGAGTCCCCTTACTGTCCCAGTGCCTACGTCAGCGTTTCGAATAAGTCATAAATTACGTCGCACTGACAGGAAGTACACACCGGTGGCCAGGTAGAAAGCAACAAGGAAAAAAAAATGAAACCTATGTTACGCATCACTGGCGGTGACGTCAGCCTACGACTGGTTAAGGCAGACGTTAACGATTCCTGATTTTGTCGGCGATAAGGGGCATTGTCTTCAGTGTAACGTGAGAACTGCGATGCATGATTAAAGATTCTTAAATGAATGATGTCATATGGTTCCAATGTAAAAACAACGAATAATAAAACAAACCCGTAAAAACAAAGTTTTTGACTATAAATCCCTTATATATGAGTCATAACTAACAGTATTGATTATTTTCAAACGCGACAAGCATTTACATACTGAATCTGTCTTTAACTCAACTTTGCTTCATAACCCTAGGGGGGGGGACCGAGTTCAGCATGACACGTAAAATGTAAACAAAAGCACGCCGTACTTCGATGGGTCGCCTCAACGCGTCAACTCAAACTTTCACATGGAAAAAAAAACAATAACAAACAGTGAATTTGAATTACATACCTCATATAAGGATAAACTAAAAATGCATTAATTTAATTACGGTACGTTCGATCGATCTGAAATTTTGATACGATGCATTGTTACGTGAGACGGGTCTGTGTGCCAAATTTCAGCTCGATCGGATCACGGGAAAGTGGGTCATTTTCGACTTCTGTTTTTCCGCCCACCCAAGACAGAGACGCCGGTGAAGTTAATATAAGGGATTTAAATAAAACAAACCCGTAATAAAACAAACCCGTAAAAACAAAGTTTTTGACTATAAATCCCTTATATATGAGACATAACTAACAGTATTGATTATTTTCAAACATTTACAGACTGACACCGAGTGATGTCCCTTGTCTTTAATAAATGGGGGTGGGATGTGAGGGGGTGTCGGCACGACGGTCGGCGTCAACACGACGGTCGGCGTCAACTCAAACTCACGTGAAACAGGCAGAAAAAAAACAATAACAAACAGTGAATTTTGAATTACATACCTCATATAAGGATAAACTAAAAATGCATTAATTTAATTACGGTACGTTCGATCGATCTGAAATTTTGATACGATGCATTGTTAGGTCAGACGGGTCCGTGTGCCAAATTTCAGTTCGATCGGATAATGGGAATATGGTCATTTTTGACTTCTGTTTTTCCGCCCGCCCGCCCGCCGAGCCCAAGACAGAGACGGCCGCGAAGTTAATATAAGGGATTTAAAAACAAAGTTTTTGACTATAAATCCCTTATATATGAGACATAACTAACAGTATTGATTATTTTCAAACATTTACAGACTGAATCTGTCTTAACTCAAGTTTGCTTCATAACCCTGGAGAGGGGAAAAGTCTGGTCACCGATTCGCTTGACTGAGCTCAGCGTGACACGTAAAATGTAAACAAAAGCACCCCGTCGCTTCGATGGGTCGCCTCAACGCGTCTACTCAAACTTTCACGTGGGAAAAAAACAATAACAAACCGTGAATTGAATTACATACCTCATATAAGGATAAACTAAAAATGCATTAATTTCATTACGGCACGTTTGATCGATCTGAAATTTTGATACGATGCATTGTTAGGTCCGACGGGTCATTGTGCCAAATTTCAGCTCGATCGGATCACAGGAAGTGGGTCATTTTCGACTTTTGTTTTTCCGCCCGCCCGTCCATGAGATGACGACAGAGACGGCCGCGAAGTTAATATAAGGGATTTAAAAACATGATGTTACTGGCGACTGAAGTATAAGGATTGAATACATTATGGTGTTGATATTTCCAAACATGGACTGACATTTTTCATGCCTTTATACGTCTATGAGTAGAACTCGTTTAATAATAATCCACCTTTCCGCCATACACACAGAAACAACTACTTTAAATATACATACTTAAATATTTGATTTGTTATCCCTGAATATTACGACAATAAAAACGAACAAAATTAAAGACTGGTACCGCGTTGATAATGTATGAAAGAATTCAAAGAATGCCACCACTTCATACTGGAGTCTGTGTCTGTGAATATAAACCTAGGCAGGAGTCCGTGACGTCCATGCATTGTTTAAATCTACTGACTTAACGGAACGGCAAGATTTGATGAACTCCTTAGCGCTCTCTAAAACAGGATCGGCTTTTGTGATGTTCATACAATTTACATTTTAGATTGTCATACGAATAAGCTGTTTTGTTTGTTTGTTTGTTTGTTTGGTTGGTTGTTTTTTTTGTTTTGTTTTTTTAAACAGATTTCTTCCATTAAACCAGCAGTGTACAAAAATGCCCTAAATGTACAAGTGTCCTAGGTATAAGAGTGTCCTGCATGTACAAGTGTCCTAGGTATAAGAGTGTCCTGCATGTACAAGTGTCCTAGGTATAAGAGTGTCCTGCATGTACAAGTATCCTAGGTATTGAGTGTCCTGAATGTAAAAGTGTCTTAGGTATACGGATGTGCTAGGTATACGAATGTCCTGTATGTACAAGTGTCCTAGGTATGTGAGTGTCCTGTATCTTCTAGTGTCCTAGGTATACGAATGTCCTGTATGTTCAAGTGTCCTAGGTATGTGATTGTCCTGTATGTTCTAGTGTCCTAGGTATACGAATGTCCTGTATGTACAAGTGTCCTAGGTATTTGAGTGTCCTGTATGTTCTAGTGTCCTAGGTATGTGAGTGTCCTGTATGTTCTAGTGTTCTAGGTATGTGAGTGTCCTGTATGTTCTAGTGTCCTAGGTATGTGAGTGTCCTGTATGTTCTAGTGTCCTAGGTATGTGAGTGTCCTGTATGTTCTAGTGTCCTAGGTATGTGAGTGTCCTGTATGTTCTAGTGTCCTAGGTATGTGAGTGTCCTGTATGTTCTAGTGTCCTAGGTATGTGAGTGTCCTGTATGTTCTAGTGTCCTAGGTATGTGAGTGTCCTGTATGTTCTAGTGTCCTAGGTATACTGGTGTACTGTATGTACATGTGTCCTATACGTGTACAAGCTCCCTGTGTGTATTGTATATCTAAGAATCATATGAACACGCTCGCCCTGTTCATTCAGTTTACCGACATATTCAAAGGCCCTGGGAACTCATGGTGACTCACATAATAGTTTATCAAAATGACTAATTTGTAGTTAACCACTTAGAAAAATAATGATATTTAAATCTAACTTCTAGTTGCAACACTTATAAATATATTTTATGAAATAATAATACATAATTCTATAAAGGATTATATAAAAATTATACACATAAAAATATTAACTAAAGGGTAAAATATTAGAAGTAAACATTTTCTTAAATTTTTTAGTGATACAAAAGAGTGAGAAAGTTTAGTTGTTGTTTTTTTTTAATTTTTAAAAATCATATAATATAGTTGGAATTGTTCGATTTAGTTTATCAGCGTCATCTTTAACTTTATTTATCTCTCCTTATTATCTCGACATATTTAGCCGTTATGACTTAGTTTGAGTAAATCAAATCGCGTTGGCAACCTTTGGATCAATCAAGTCGAAACTTCCTGACTTATTTCCTGTCTGTGAACTAGATCAGTGCTTCTCAAAGTGGTGGTCCGCGGACCGGTGCCGGTCCGTGGGCCATCCGCCGCCGGTCCGCAGAAGTTATCAAACATGGACAGAAAAAATCCTCGGTACTGGGAAAATATGGTACCGGTCCCTGGTGCAAGGGAAAAAAATCCTGCCGGTCCGCCATACTAAAAAGTTTGAGAAGCACTGAACTAGATTGTCCAACATCAAACCTAACGGGATTTATCGACACTGTACATCTGTCACAATAACAGTTAAAGGAGATCACTTCTGTCAACTGGCCATAAATCTTAACATGTGATGTACATCAACATGTGGCCTTGACATTACAGACAGGAAATAAGGAAATGTGGAGTGTAAACAATTTGTTTGTAACTGTTACAATAATGCATGTCTGTTACAGCCTTGTCCCATCGGTTAGAATCCGGGAGACCCAACTGTAAAAATATAGTTAAAAAACACCATACTCAACTCCTATGGCGGATTAAAGGTGTGTGTGTGTGTGGGGGCTGAACGGGCTAAAGCCGGCGGCCCCCAATGAATTAAGGTCCCCCAAGCTTATTATATTGTATAATAAAGGTGGGGAAATATTTGCATGAATCCCTGAAAATATCATACACAAATTAATAAAAATCTCATCTATTTATCACGATAAAATGTCGAAGTATGTGAAATACCAGAAATCGTCATTTGTAATAATATATAAAAACCATTATGCAGGAAAGAGGAAACCTAGCTAAGGAGAACATAAGGATGACGGCTATAAAACATCATGTATACAGTTGGAGAAGGAGGCACAATGCCGCTATTGTGCTTAAATTTAACAATGTTTACACGTATTCATGCGCAAACAGGAGAGCGGTTTGACAGAAATTGGTTATGCTTTTCAAAAACGTGTGGCTGTGTTTATTGTTTTGTATGCAAATTGATGTCACAGACAGTGAGCAGGCTTACACAGTGCTGGCTTTACCTATTTGCTAAACAAGCTATATCTTAGGGCCCCCGCCTTGTTGGGGGCCCCCTGGAATTTTTTTAAAATATTTGGCACTGGCATAGAATATCTGGACTTTAAAAGCTCAAATACCTTAGGGCCCCATCAAGTCTAAATCCGGCCCTGAGCTTACAACTGGCTTCAATGATTGGAAGCATGCTCATGAAATACTTTCGAGTCATGAAAACTCCAAGCAACATCTTGATGCAATGGCAGCACTAAGTGGTCGTAAATCATCCATTCAAATCGACTCTAATCTTTCCAAGCAATTTGAAAGTGAAATCCAATATTGGAAAAAAGTTCTTAAAAGGATTGTAAGCATTATATAATTTCTTTTTATTCATGGCCTTGCATTCCATGGCGAGAATGAACTGTTTGCCTCGCCGAAGAAATGTAAAATACATTGGAATACTGGAACTACTGAGTCAGTTTGACACATATATTGCTGAACTTATCTGCCAACATAGAGATAAAGAACGAGGAAACACGTCTTACGTTTCCTCCAGGCTATCCTTCGTGAGAAGTGCAGTGTTGCTCATTATGTGCAGTGTTGCTCATTATGTGCAGTGTTGATAATTATGTGCCGTGTTGCTCATTAAGTGCAGTTTTGCTCATTATGTGCCGTGCACATGCAGCTCATTCCCTTAAAATTGTTTTGGAAAAGTGCAGCAGAAGGTTGTCCTCCTGCGGCCAGATTTTTTTGCTTTCTACAAAATCTTTATAACTGAATTGTTGCATCTACTCATCGTTGGCAGGTACTTCAAAAACACATGAAAGGGTTACCTGTTAACAAAGCCTTGTCTGACACAAGATGTTCAGTCCAACATGATGATGTAAGGTCTCCTAATAAAACATATCATGAGAATATTGCAGCATTGAAAGAATTTACATTTGACGAAAATCAGCCGTATGCCAGTCGACTTGAAGCAGAAGGATTTCGGAGGGAACTTAAACAACTTGAAGTCACTATTTTACTTGAAATTTGGGGCACAATTTTAGAAAGATTTCAGAAAAAGAATTTATCTCCTCTCAAGGAGCAAGGACTATCTTTGAATTCAGCCATGCATTTGTTGAAATCTCTCCTTGAGTTTGTTAAAAACAAAACGCGTTCTGCATTTGATTCCAATGAAGAAAAGGGAAAGGACAAGTCCTTGGAGAAAGAGTATTAAAAATCTTCAATACGATCAAAAAAGCGAAAGTGACAGTTTGATGAAGGGCTATCACCCGAAATCGTATTTTCCCCGAGTCAAAAATTCAAGGTTGGGGTATTTCTGATAATCATTGACAAACTCTCTCCAAATCTCCAACATCGTTTAGACGCATATAAAGACAAACATGAGAACTGTGTCTTCCTTAAAAACCTAACTGAGCTCAGCAATGACGCCCTTCTATGGGCAGCAGCCACGTTAATGGAAGAATATGCAAATGATTTCGAAGAGTTCTTTCCTTCAGAATTAGTATAATTTTCAGAACTCTTCAAACACGTTTTTGTCCAGCTTCAGACTCAGAGTCAGGAACAGGAAGTAGCACAATGCGAAACTCAAAACACATGCACAGAGCCAAAAATGTTGCTGTTTTTGAATGAGAAAACATTTTACACAGTCCTTTCCAAATGTACACATCGCACTTCGCATCTATCTCTCAATGATGAAATCAAAATGCAGCGGGGAGTGATCATTTTTAAAGTTGAAAAGAATAAAAAATGAAGCTAGAATGTACATGGGACAATGACTGAATATACTCTCTCTCTCATGAGCATTGAAAAGGAACTTGTAAGCTCACTTAGCTTTACTGAATTGATTGATAACTTCGCCATGAGAAAATTTCGCAAACAAAATTTCTATGCTGAAATAAATAATAATAAATATTTGAATGCATTTTGGATTCATGTAACTTTATATTAATTAAATTGACTTATATTTAATGTTTTGTCTTATTACACTCTGCCTTACATGTTACAGTCTTATATTAGCTGCTAGCAATCATTTTATTTGATGTTTTGTCTTATTACACTCTGCCTTACATGTTACAGTCTTATATTAGCTGCTAGCAATCATTTTATTTAAAGGGACGCAGGCTGGATAGGGCCCCAGTTTGAAATACAGCCAGGGGCCCCGTGCAGTCTTAATCCGTCCCTGCTCAACTCCTTTTCTAGCTTACCGACTCTTCGCAGTAATATTTAAATTTTAAATATTTTAAAGATTCGAAAGTTGAAGTGCTTTAATATTGAAAATTGGGGGGAATAATTATTTGTAATATCCTCCAATTTTGTTTCTCTTAAATTTTCATTATTTTCTTTTCAGAAGTCTCAATTAGCCCCGCTGCTTAAACTCAGGCAGCAGTTGGTTGGCAGAGTAAATTCCCCTTTTTGGTTGGGAAGATTTGTTCAATTAATTTTTTTTTGAAATCGGAATAAAATCTCCAGTTGGTAAATAAGCAAGGTCAATATAAAATGCGAATCACACTCCTCCACAACATCTTTATCATGCATTGGACGCAATTCGAATAATGTTTTTTTAATGGCACATTCCATTCGATGCCATGTGTGATATCATTACGTGACTTTTAGGTATTCGTGCAATTCATTGCACATACCGGTTGCATATTTCCCGCCCACATTGTCGTCGTCAAACTTACGCCGTGGTGGCCGCTGTTTTGCAATAAATGAACCGAGACACAAACAGCTTTTTGTCAGTCAACTTGATCTAGCGATGAAGAACAATACATGTTCTATTTATATCCTCTCTAAGCATCAACACAGATGGCTTTGTGTCAAATGGGTTAATTAACCACTTCAACGTCATTTAAACATTCTCAAATTGTGGGTGGCTAGGTTTTTACACGTCACACACGACCACTGATGGACTTTGGTCGGAGACTAAAATAGCCTCGACTTAACATTGGAGAGCTTAAATACCCGGGCGCGATATTGCGAACATATCAAAATGGCCACACATAATATAGCGAGCTTTTTTAAAACATAACAAATCATTTTATCTACAAAAGAGTGAAGGAAGCCTTTACATCCTCACAGCTTAAGGTTATTTCTTCCTTGTATTAAATTATTTTAAATTAGGAAATGCCCATGTAAAATGTAAACGAATCTAAGTAATAGCCAATAAACACTGACTGAAGGGTTGACCAATACGCACTGACTGAATGAATGACCAACAGGCACTGATTGAATGAATGACCAATACGCACTGGTTGAATGAATGGCCAAAAGGCTCTAACTGAAAGAATGACCAACAGGCACTGATTGAATGAATGACCAATACACACTGACTGAATAAATAACCAACAGGCTCTTACTGAAAGAATTACCAACAGGCACTGATTGAATGAATGACCAATACGCACTGATTGAATGAATGACCAAAAGGCTCTAACTGAAAGAATGACCAACAGGCACTGATTGAATGAATGACCAATACACACTGACTGAATAAATAACCAACAGGCTCTTACTGAAAGAATTACCAACAGGCACTGATTGAATGAATGACCAATACGCACTGATTGAATGAATGACCAAAAGGCTCTAACTGAAAGAATGACCAACAGGCACTGATTGAATGAATGACCAATACGCACTGATTGAATGAATGACCAAAATGCTCTAACTGAAAGAATGACCAACAGGCACTGATTGAATGAATGACCAATACGCACTGGTTGAATGAATGGCCAAAAGGCTCTAACTGAAAGAATGACCAATACGCACTGATTGAATGAATGACCAAAAGGCTGTAACTGAAAGAATGACCAACCAACAGGCACTGACTGAAATAATGACCAATACGCACTGATTGAATGAATGACCAAAGGGCTCTAACTGAAAGAATGACCAATACGCACTGATTGAATGAATGACCAAAAGGCTCTAACTGAAAGAATGACCAACAGGCACTGACTGAAAGAATTACCAAAGGGCTCTAACTGAAAGAATGACCAACAGGCACTGATTGAATGATCGACCAAGAGACACTGATAGACTGGATAACCAACAGGTTCTGGCTGAATAAATGACCCAGAGACACTGGTGAAGGAAATTGACCAACTAGCAGTGATTGAATGAATGACCAGTGGCAAACGTGGTTTACAAAAGCTGATCTCCATTTTAAAAAATGTATTTCGTTCAAACTCAGATGAATATATATGTGAGGGAATGATGTCTTCGGACTAGCAATAACCTTTATTAATCACCGCCTACTTCATTGGCATCATATTTTGTTCAGTATAAACCAAATAAAGAAGTTGGTAATGTGTAGATAATTGATTCCTATGTGGTAAAAATTGAGGATAGAGCTAAAATAAAAACAAAAAAAAATAATTTAAAAAAAAATAATTAAAGGGAACTGACACACAGAAGTATCCACAATAACAAAAGTCTAAAATCTAAGTTCCGGTCATCCTGATCAAGATCTTGTTCTGGGTTCAACAAATAGAACTGACGATCTATCGCTGAGTGCGCTGACATTTTAAACTTCAGTATTGAAGTGATTTGTACGGAAAGACATTTTCCTCCGTCCAAGGCAAAGGCAATTTGTTACAGCTCTCGTTTTTTTTTACGTAAGCACTTCTTGCAGTAATTTCATTGATGCATTCACTTTCTTAAAACAAACAGGAGCCAATATTACACTATAATGTTTGAACACTTATATAAGATTTACATTTTTGATAAGTAAGAATGTTCACATTTAACTACCTATAATATTTTCATTTACATTTAAATAAAGTTTTTTTAAAGTTTTTTTTTCTAGTTGAATGGAATTTCATTTTAAAAAACGATACGTGTATCAAATAAATTTATATTTATTAATCAATCCTGACCCTTGAATTAAAGGTTACGAGTTACTCGTTCGTGTGGTCCAAAGTTTTGGAAACCGTCTACATGTTGTTGAATGATATATTCTTAGTAAAGGGCGGCAAATTCAAATATCACAAAAGGGTGTGAACTATTTTGATTGCACCGAGCCGTCGTGGCCTGGAACACGCTACTCAAGCCCCACCCCCACCCCCCTACTACAATAATCCCGGCTTATTACACAGTAAATTTTCCCACGCCCGATGTCTTGTTGCTGTAGTTTTATACATGTAAGTGGAGGCAGATTAAGTGAAGGACTTAAGTGGCCGTCACAATGGGAGGATTGTCTCCCTTTAATATATATATATATTATTAAAACATATGCTAAGAGGTGCCGATAAACAACGGCTAAAGCAGTTTTACAAGATAGGCGTAGCTTGTTCGCTTCGTAATGCAATGTCAAATTATGTTGTATTATGTTGTATTGGGGTTATGAATGTTTTACAATGAATGAATCGATAATTAAATGTGTTTCTTAATTTTTGTAAAGCGCCGTGAGCCCAGTTGCTTGCTGGCGTGCTGCGCTAATAAATTATAAATTAATTATTATTATGTATGCTGTTTACCTACATAGGCAACAGGTACTCATCACTGCTTTTCTTTTTGCAGTACATTTTAAATTGCATTTTTTTTTGTTTCCAACAAAAAAACAACAAAAAAAATTAACGACATGTTCAATTTGAACAGAAAGGCAGCACATCAAACAATGGCGAAACTCTTAAAGTTTCAAACCACTTCTCGTAGTATGAACGGGAATTCCTACGTGATACCAAGCTCAAAGGTCACAGATCACATGAAACATCACATGGAAAATTGAGAAATAGTTGTCCTTTGTTGAAATTCTACTTCGCTACACGTCAGTGATGGGGATGTAAATATAAGAGTTCCGCTTGTTCATGAGCATGTGATTGTATGTCTGTAGAGTATGAGTTAATTGTCAATTGTTCGACTAAATTCTGCTTGGTAAATTTTAATATTTCCCGATAAGTTGAAATCATCTGCGTGTTAAAATTAGACTGAACATTTAAAGAAGAAAGTCCACCTCACTGTAAGTCTGTGCCTAAGGTTGACCATAACGAAGTAAAGCTGGAGTTAATTTTCTGTTGCTATAAATTCCAATCTAATAAATTATCCCCTAAAGAATGAAAAAATGCAAATATTCATTTAAAATTATTTAAAAAAAACACATCACAATTGAATATGTGCCATTAAAAATGCAACAACAAATTAAATTTATTTTTGCCAATGTTTCTATTGCGTACTTGTTTCTTCGTGTTTTCATACATATACTCACTTAGTCTATACTCAGTGTTTTTAAAGTGAGCCATCACGGTTTAAGAATGAAAATCTACGATAATAGATTATCGCGGTGGTCGAGTGGCAGCGCGCTCGACTGGCGTACCGATGGTCACGGGTTCGAAACCATGTCAAGGCAAGGACTTGTTCCCGGGGCCTAGGGCGTCCCTGAGTCACCCAGCTCCGAATGGGTACCTAACACTAGTTATGCGGCTGGGTAATGCGTGGAACCCACAAAGCCATGGCCTGTGATCGCTGCATCACTGGCCAACAGATCATCTGTCATGGTCTGTGGACGCAATTATCTTTTGCATAGAAGGAGCGTCTGTATTGATATGATAAGAAGATAGTAATATTATTTTAAAGCAACACGTTGTTGAATGGATGAAGAGAATGAACTGAATTTGTTTAAAGTGAAGAAGATTTGCGCAACAAGTCGACCTCACTCTCCCGCCCAAAGCCATCGGATCCAGCAGCAAGACTTTGTCAAAACGGTTGGAAATGGGGTTGGGTGCACTGGGTGACCAAGGCGTCCAACATTGATATAAACGAATAACAACTTACACAAAGGCGTTTTAGATATTTTATGATTAAACAATTTTCAAGAAACACATTTTTTGTCAAATAATAACGTAGCCATTTTAACTCAATAATGTAATGATCTGACTGCACGAAGGAGCTGTGAGGTAACGTTAAAGAGGACTGACTAAAAAAAAAGTCGGTCAACAGCTGTTCTTTCAATCTAGTTCAGTCTCCTGTTGGGGCCGTGGCTTCTAAGTAACTTGGGAGATCTTGGCAGGCTTCATCATACGATGGCGGTGATTGGTCGCTTGTTTCCCGGGTCAAGGCACAACCCACGAGTTGCTCATAGGTTGGAGGGTCGTCCCTGGACGATGTATGTGGAGTGGTCGCCCACGGTGAGAGTCTCCCAGACAAAGTAACCGCCATCAGAGACCACCTTTCAGCTATACTCTCCCATCTCTTCTGTCTTCTTGTCAGACAGCCGCTCGTGTTGTACTGCATTGGCCGAGGGAAGAAAGAAATACAATAACAGAAATTAAAACACTTAATATGACATAATCATCATTTTTGACTTTAAAGAAACAAACAGCTTATGACATTTCATTTTTGGTGGAAAAAACAAATGTGTTGATGATTTCAAGAAATGATTGAAATTAGTATATTAAAAAAAAACATTTCGTACTTGAGATTTGTACACTTTGAAGAAACATAAATTTATTTTTAAAAGTCAGCGACACAATGCAGAGCCGTCTTTACACCATTTTGGGCCCCCGGGCAAAGAAATGGTGTTGGGCCCCTGGTCAAAGAAAGAGTGTGCCCCCCCCCCTTGCAAGAATAAAAAAATAAATATACATAATATATATTAATAAACATATTCCCATGGGACCCCTATGCTCGTGGGCCCCCGGGTAAATGCCCAAGGGGCCTATGCGTTAAGACGGCCCTGACACAATGTTTCATTTGAACTCACTCTCGTTTAATAAAACTAATACACGTTTAGTATTTGGGAGTACCATATAGTGAATATCAGTCTTTGAGGTTTTTAAAATAAACTCCTTTACTTAAATTACAATTTTTAACAATAACTTGTTAACAATATAGAGGAGCCTATACTTTTTTTAAGCTAAAGGCTGTTATATTTTTCCGCGAGTAATGGGAGGTTCTTTTTCTTTTTTTCTTTCTAAGGGATGCAATAATTTTGAAGATAGTGTTACATAGCACCTGGCTGTTACATGCACGACATTCCAGGCGTCCAACAGTTTTGTCCAACCTCATCTGCCTTCTCTTCTGCTTCAGTTGCCGCCTGTGGATCAACAAATATTAAACACATTAAAGGACGGATCTGTGACTGTGGTGTAAAATCAGATCTGTGGCTGTGGTGTATAATCAGATCTGTGTCTGTGATGTATAATCAGATCTGTGTCTGTGGTGTATAATCAGATCTGTGTGTCTGTGGTGTATAATTAGATCTGTGTCTGTGGTGTATAATCAGATCTGTGTCTGTGGTGTATAATCAGATATGTGTCTGTGGTGTATAATCAGATCTGTGTCTGTGGTGTAAAATCAGATCTGTGACTGTGGTGTATAATCAGATCTGTGTATGTGGTGTATAATCAGATCTGTGTCTGTGGTGTATAATCAGATCTGTGACTGTGGTGTATAATTAGATCTGTCTGTGGTGTATAATCAGATCTGTGTCTGTGGTGTATAATCATATTTGTGTCTGCGGTGTATAATCAGATCTCTGTCTGTGGTGTATAATCAGATCAGTGTCTGTGGTGTAAATCAGATCTGTGTCTGTGGTGTATAATCTGATCTGCGTCTGTGGTGTATAATCAGATCTGTGTCTGTGGTGTATAATCATATCTGTGTCTGCGGTGTATAATCAGATCTGTGTCTGTGGTGTATAATCATATCTGTGTCTGTGGTGTATAATCATATATGTATCTGTGTTGTATAATCAGATATGTGTCTGTGGTGTATAATCATATCTGTGTATGTGGTGTATAATCAGATCTGTGTCTGTGGTGTATAATCAGATCTGTGTCTGTGTTGTATAATCAGATCTGTGTCTTTTGTGTAAAAATCAGATCTGTTTCTGTGGTGTATAATCAGATCTGTGTATGTGGTGTATAATCAGATCTGTGTCTGTGGTGCATAATCAGATCTGTGTCTGTGGTGTATAATCAGATCTGTGTCTGTGGTGTATAATCAGATCTTTGTCTTTGGTGTAAAATCATATCTGTGTCTGTGGTGTATAATCAGATCTGTGTCTGTGGTGTATAATCAGATCTTTGTATTTGGTGTAAAATCAGATCTGTGTCTGTGGTGTATAATCAGATCTGTGTCTCTGGTGTATAATCAGATCTTTGTCTTTGGTGTATAATCAGATCTGTGTCTGTGGTGTATAATCATATCTGTGTCTGTGGTGTATAATCAGATCTGTTTCAGTGGTGTATAATTAGATCTGTGTCTCTGGTGTATAATCAGATCTGTGTCTATGGTGTATAATCAGATCTGTGTCCGTGGTGTATAATCAGATCTGTGTCTGTGGTGTATAAATAGTGTAATCAGATCTGTCTGTGGTGTATAATCAGACAAGCTGAAACTGCGGCCCTGGGAATGAACAAATACTCTAAAAATATGATCGAGAAAATACGCTTTTCCTGTTCCAAATATATTTTCAAATGATCAAGTATGCAGTTGGAAAAGCGTGTTTGGGGTAATAAATAAATTTAACAGCTTTCCTCTAATCAAATTCTTGTTAATAATATGGTACCAGAGGCGTCACTAGGGGAGGGGTGTGGAGGGTGCGGACCGCACCGGATGACACCATCACAAGGGTTGACACAAAATGTATAATTCTGTGTGCGGCCCAGTTCCCGTTATTTAGCACTGGCAGACTCGGAGGGCGTATATGGGGTAAGTCATGAAGGGGTGACACAATGAGCTACTGCACTGGGTGACACCATGAGCTACCACACTGGGTGACACAATGAGCTACCGCACTGGGTGACACAATGAGCTACCACACTGGGTGACACAATGAGCTACCGCACTGGGTGACACAATGAGCTACCGCACTGGGTGACACAATGAGCTACCGCACTGGGTGACACAATGAGCTACCGCACTGGGTGACACAATGAGCTACCACACTGGGTGACACAATGAACTACCGCACTGCGTGACACAATGAGCTACCGCACTGGGTGACACAACGAGCTACCGCACTGGGTGACACAATGAGCTACCGCACTGGGTGACACAATGAGCTACCACACTGGGTGACACAATGAGCTACCGCACTGGGTGACACAATGAGCTACCGCAATGGGTGACACAAACCCTAGTGATGGCTCTCTATGAGACAATACAAATTCAAGCATAGCAATAATTATCTTTAATGGAATCTTTACGTTTGACAAATTTGATTTTTACAGGAGGATATTGCCTTTCCCCAACCACCTTCTGAAACCCAGAACAAAAATATTAAAATAGAATATTTAAATCATTTAGTCAATCTTCCAATGATGTTTTAAAAATCACTTCCTGTTTTTAAATCAAAGGGCTCAAAAATTGTTGATTATTGAAAAGCGAATTTCTCCGAAAATAAAAATTATGTAGAGCTACAGTTGGTTTTAAATATTTGTGTATAGGTCTTTCCACTTCATGGTAGAAATATATTAATAGGAATATCCTGAGCATTCCATTTGACCAGTTTTATTAAGAATTAAATAAAAATATTTTGGTATTCTGTTAGGACTTTAAAAAAAAAGATATTTCTGTATTCTACGTTAATTCTACGTAAATTTGGGTCAGCTTAGTGGACTTAGTGATTGTGGTTCAGCTAACAGACTGTTTGATGATGACAATTTTTCATGTTCAGCTAATTGACTATACATCATTGTATTTTGAAATGTCTCAGGTTTGTCTTGTTGAACATTTCTCATAAACAGAGAGGTTATTTTTTTATTGTTGCTTTTTATTTTGGTACTGATAATATGTGCATGGGCTAGATATATTTTTTTTAATGTGTTATATTTCATCATTACATATTCAAATTTTGCCAAGATTTAAGCATAGAGGTAATTAAAAAAAATTGCACTTTCATTTACCCCTTTTAAAAATTCGTAATTATTCGTAAATTTAATATAGGTTTTTGGCGATTCATTTCATTGAAATAATCCGCTCCAATTTAAAGAGAGAAGAGTAGCTGCCAAAGGTAATGATCGTCCTATCAAACAGAATTCTTGACTTCAATATCTTTACGGCATCCTTGGTCTATGATGAGTTTTGAATTTAATAGTTATGTGGCATGTCCAATTTTTTTAAAGGATGGTTTAAACATACAACTGTGATTTAATATTATTATATTTATAGTATGAATTGAGACATAACAAGAATTAATGATTTTTGAACATTAAACTTTTTCTTAAAATAAATGATTAGTTTTTAAATAATATTTCAACCCAAAAACATTTCAATAGCAGAATTTATTTAACAAAATTTTTAATAATACATTTTAAACAAATGGGATATTGACTTCCGGGTATACCTAAAACTGCTTGAAAAATATTCTAATTTTAAAAGATTTTTTTTACTAAAGAGATGTAAGGGAGATAATGAAAAGTATTTGCAATAGTAAAGTTTTACACTAATCCCCTTTAATCGCGTCGCTAATATGTGTAAAGAAAAATTAAAATCTAAAGCCTTTTAACTAATTATGCTTCGTAAGAAATTGGGATTTATCATTGTCAAAAGCGCCCTATTTAAACGGAACTGTGTAGTTTGCTTAGGTTTGAAGCGTGTTAACACACATTTACTCAATGACTTAATAATAACACAAATTTACGTCTAGAACTATTTAAAATGAACAATCCACTCAAGTATAGACATATTTAATATATAATATGTAATGATAACCTGTATATAATATTATATTGGTTAGTGGAATGTGAGAGAATTATGAATATAGTTAATTTAACCGCAGTATTTAATACTATAAACGTATGTGGGGGACACAACTTAATTTATTATCTAACAACATATTTGAGTGTTTGTTGCTTATTTTGTCTGTATGACCATATTCGCAACTATAATATACGTTAAGTAAATGTGTCTATGCATAAATCTAGGTGTTTGTAACAACAAGTAAATGTGTCTATGCATAAATCTAGGTGTTTGTAACAACAAGTAAATGTGTCTATGCATAAATCTAGGTGTTTGTAACAACAAGTAAATGTGTCTATGCATAAATCTAGGTAATTGTAACAACAAGTAAATGTGTCTATGCATAAATCTAGGTGTTTGTAACAACAAGTAAATGTGTCTATGCATAAATCTAGGTGTTTGTAACAACAAGTAAATGTGTCTATGCATAAATCTAGGTAATTGTAACAACAAGTAAATGTGTCTATGCATAAATCTAGGTGTTTGTAACAACAAGTAAATGTGTCTATGCATAAATCTAGGTGTTTGTAACAACAAGTAAATGTGTCTATGCATAAATCTAGGTGTTTGTAACAACAAGTAAATGTGTCTATGCATAAATCTAGGTGTTTGTAACAACAAGTAAATGTGTCTATGCATAAATCTAGGTAATTGTAACAACAAGTAAATGTGTCTATGCATAAATCTAGGTGTTTGTAACAACAAGTAAATGTGTCTATGCATAAATCTAGGTGTTTGTAACAACAAGTAAATGTGTCTATGCATAAATCTAGGTAATTGTAACAACAAGTAAATGTGTCTATGCATAAATCTAGGTGTTTGTAACAACAAGTAAATGTGTCTATGCATAAATCTAGGTGTTTGTAACAACAAGTAAATGTGTCTATGCATAAATCTAGGTGTTTGTAACAACAAGTAAATGTGTCTATGCATAAATCTAGGTGTTTGTAACAACAAGTAAATGTGTCTATGCATAAATCTAGGTGTTTGTAACAATAAGTAAATGTGTCTATGCATAAATCTAGGTGTTTGTATCAACAAGTAAATGTGTCTATGCATAAATCTAGGTGTTTGTATCAACAAGTAAATGTGTCTATGCATAAATCTAGGTGTTTGTAACAACAAGTAAATGTGTCTATGCATAAATCTAGGTGTTTGTATCAACAAGTAAATCTGTCTATGCATAAATCTAGGTGTTTGTATCAACAAGTAAATGTGTCTATGCATAAATCTTAGGTGTTTGTATCAACAAGTAAATCTGTCTATGCATAAATCTAGGTGTTTGTAACAATAAGTCAATGTGTCTATGCATAAATCTAGGTGTTTGTATCAACAAGTAAATGTGTCTATGCATAAATCTAGGTGTTTGTATCAACAAGTAAATCTGTCTATGCATAAATCTAGGTGTTTGTAACAATAAGTAAATGTGTCTATGCATAAATCTAGGTGTTTGTATCAACAAGTAAATGTGTCTATGCATAAATCTAGGTGTTTGTATCAACAAGTAAATCTGTCTATGCATAAATCTAGGTGTTTGTAACAACAAGTAAATGTGTCTATGCATAAATCTAGGTGTTTGTATCAACAAGTAAATGTATCTATCCCTATATCTAGGTGTTTGTAACAATAAGTTCATGATTTTTGGTAAATAAAACATTTGTGTTGGACATACTGGATAACTTGAGTCACGTCAAATGGTGTGAGAGACGTGTTCTTTTGTTTACATTGTATGAGCATGACAGGACTTGACTGAGTATGACACACGTGATTTCTACTGTGAATTTATATAGTGCGTGGTCGTGAACTGAGAGAATGACTGGCTATAAATGTAAGGTCGTGAACTGAGAGAATGACTGGTTATAAATGTAAGGTCTTGAACTGAGAGAATGACTGGCTATAAATGTAAGGTCGTGAACTGAGAGAATGACTGGCTATAAATGTAAGGTCGTGAACTGAGAGGATGACTGGCTATAAATGTAAGGTCGTGAACTGAGAGAATGACTGGCTATAAATATAAGGTCGTGAACTGAGAGGATGACTGGCTATAAATGTAAGGTCGTGAACTGAGAGAATGACTGGCTATAAATGTAAGGTCGTGAACTGAGAGAATGACTGGCTATAAATGTAAGGTCGTGAACTGAGAGAATGACTGGCTATAAATGTAAGGTCGTGAACTGAGAGGATGACTGGCTATAAATGTAAGGTCGTGAACTGAGAGGATGACTGGCTATAAATGTAAGGTCGTGAACTGAGAGAATGACTGGCTATAAACGTAAGGTCGTGAACTGAGAGAATGACTGGCTATAAATAGAAGGTCGTGAACAGAGAGAATGACTGGCTATAAATGTAAGGTCGTGAACTGAGAGAATGACTGGCTATAAATGTAAGGTCGTGAACTGAGAGAATGACTGGCTATAAATGTAAGGTCGTGAACTGAGAGAATGACTGGCTATAAACGTAAGGTCGTAAACTGAGAGAATGACTGGCTATAAATAGAAGGTCGTGAACAGAGAGAATGACTGGCTATAAATGTAAGGTCGTGAACTGAGAGAATGACTGGCTATAAATGTAAGGTCGTGAACTGAGAGAATGACTGGCTATAAATGTAAGGTCGTGAACTGAGAGAATGACTGGCTATAAATATAAGGTCGTGAACTGAGAGAATGACTGGCTATAAATGTAAGGTCGTGAACTGAGAGAATGACTGGCTATAAATGTAAGGTCGTGAACTGAGAGAATGACTGGCTATAAATATAAGGTCGTGAACTGAGAGGATGACTGGCTATAAATGTAAGGTCGTGAACTGAGAGAATGACTGGCTATAAATGTAAGGTCGTGAACTGAGAGGATGACTGGCTATAAATGTAAGGTCGTGAACTGAGAGAATGACTGGCTATAAATGTAAGGTCGTGAACTGAGAGGATGACTGGCTATAAATGTAAGGTCGTGAACTGAGAGAATGACTGGCTATAAACGTAAGGTCGTGAACTGAGAGAATGACTGGCTATAAATAGAAGGTCGTGAACAGAGAGAATGACTGGCTATAAATGTAAGGTCGTGAACTGAGAGAATGACTGGCTATAAATGTAAGGTCGTGAACTGAGAGAATGACTGGCTATAAATGTAAGGTCGTGAACTGAGAGAATGACTGGCTATAAATGTAAGGTCTTTAACTGTGAGGATGACTGGCTATAAATGTAAGGTCGTGAACTGAGAGAATGACTGGCTATAAATGTAAGGTCGTGAACTGAGAGGATGACTGGCTATAAATGTAAGGTCGTGAACTGAGAGAATGACTGGCTATAAATGTAAGGTCGTGAACTGAGAGAATGACTGGTTATAAATGTGAGGTCGTGAACTGAGAGGATGACTGGCTATAAATGTAAGGTCGTGAACTGAGAGGATGACTGGCTATAAATGTAAGGTCGTGAACTGAGAGAATGACTGGCTATAAATGTAAGGTCGTGAACTGAGAGGATGACTGGCTATAAATGTAAGGTCATGAACTGAGAGAATGACTGGCTATAAATGTAAGGTCGTGAACTGAGAGAATGACTGGCTATAAATAGAAGGTCGTGAACTGAGAGAATGACTGGCTATAAATGTAAGGTTGTGAACTGAGAGAATGAATGGCTATAAATGTAAGGTCGTGAACTGAGAGAATGACTGGCTATAAATGTAAGGTCGTTAACTGTGAGAATGACTGGCTATAAATGTAAGGTCGTGAACTGAGAGGATGACTGGCTATAAATGTAAGGTCGTGAACTGAGAGAATGACTGGCTATAAATGTAAGGTCGTGAACTGAGAGAATGACTGGCTATAAATGTAAGGTCGTGAACTGAGAGAATGACTGGCTATAAATGTAAGGTCGTGAACTGAGAGAATGACTGGCTATAAATGTAAGGTCGTGAACTGAGAGAATGACTGGCTATAAATGTAAGGTTCACGATGTTGATTGTATAGATTCATTAAAGACAGTTGTTACCCAGACCACAAGGTGTTGAAAGTCTTGTTACTTGACCTGCAAGTTCTATTACAGTAGGGCCTATAACTGTATAGCATCTTACCTGGCATTGAAGGCTTGTATGAAATATATAAAAACTGAATAGATCCAATGGCTCAGTGTTACAATCATCGAGTGGAACATGGTCCAAAATAAAACGTAAGAAAAACTTTAAGCACCTTGATATCAAATATTCTTTTTTGATAGATTTCTAATAACCGTCATTTTAAAAAAAAATAGTACAGTGATATTGGATTAAGGAAACACTTTACTAACATTTCGTCACTTCGGGTTGTTCCGTTACCAGAAAAATACGTTAACACTGTTTCGTTGGGAAATAGATTTTATGCATTTTCTTAGAAATCTATTTGTATTTTCTGGGAAAATCCAATAGCAGTAAATAACACCACGAATGAAGAGTTGTATTTTTTAATTATTTTTTTAAAATTTTTATCAAGGGCTTTTAAATCTTGACTTGGAAAGCCAGCAGGGGTTAATTGGCTTGAACGGAAGACAAATTTCATAATTCAAGTTATCTTAAATCATTTTTCTGTCTATTACTTGAGTGTAAATGATCAATTTTTATGTAATTTTGTTGACTTCAGTTCACATCTTATTAATCTATATTATTCTCATAACTATATCGGCCCAGCTACTGTTTAAATCTATACCAGAATTATGACGACGATTAATGCTTTTAAATTAGCGTTTTAAAGTTATATAGATAATGCTCATTACCGTCTTTGGTTACATAGCACAGATTAAGCTTTTATAACTAATAATAAACAAGAACGTAGGTTTCGGGAAAGGTTTTATTCAGTACAAATAAGCGATAATCGTTTAAATTAATTTAACGCGATATAATATTTTCAGAACCTTAAAATAAAAATTACAATATTTTAAAAAGTGGACACAAGAAAAATTTGAAAACTAGCCAAGAGTAGATAAGCCAGTTAGAAATGAAATGTTTTAATATTTTATCTTACTATCTCCCTTTCCGCAGATTCAATTTACTTGAGCTGTAAAGACCGTTTATCGTTTCTCCCTTGTCCTGCTATTACGGAGTTTTTATTTTTGGATATCCTACTACTTCAATTTTTTTTCCATTTCCCGCTAGGGAGAGTTAATGACAGACAATCGTTCAGAGATCAAGTGAAGAAAACAATGCAAGGAGGGTCCGCAGTTTTTTTTCAATTCAGCGAATTTGTATTATGTATTTAGTATTTGTTGTGTGGGACAATAATATAATAATGTTTTTTAAAAAACAACCCGTAAAAACAAAGTTTTTGACTAAACATTACTTATATATGAGAAATAACTAATGATCCTACATGTGGAAGAAAATCAGAAGCCCCGAGCCTAGTGCTCTTCATGGGTCTTCCTGGAAGACCCTCCCAGCTATCTGGCCCCCTCCCCCCAGAAAAGGACGTGACAGCTGGGAAACCCCCCCACCCCCCGGAGCGGTCGCTTCTGAAGCGGCCACCTGGGCATCCAGGACAGAAAGTCGAAAATGCCTCCCACTAAGTTGACCTCACAAGGATGGGTGGAATTGCCTTACTACGACCCGCTACCACTTCGGCGCCATACCCTGCAAAGCATACGTGTCTCAATGGTTAGGATCGCCGCTATGCGGGGGATCATCAATGACCTACCTAGGGTGCAACCCCCACTGGAAGGTTTCCTCAGAGTTGGCGTCCCCTGCGTTCTTCGCGGTTCCTTTTGCTAATCCGTGCTGGCGCTCATGGCCCTAAACCGGCACCGCTCAATGGCGTTGCTAGTAAAATTGAGGGGGACGAAACGGTCGCTTCGGATTTACCCGACCCTCAAAGGGTACTTTGGTTTTCATCATCGACAATGCATTTAAGATGCTTTGTCTAAGATCCGTACAGCGACTGTAATCATATGTGACTAGCACCTAACACCTAATATATCGGACTTTGGCATTGTCTGCCGGGAGTTGTTGGTTTCATGCTGTAGACTGTAGATAATAACGACAATTTGGCTATTAAAACATCTATGCAAAATTTTAAAATGGCAATAAAAAAAACACATAATTTAACTGGAAATTTACTTTATACCTCTAACAAGTTTTAAACTGCACTAAAAAAGTTTAAACACAATTAATTTATTATTGTTTAAACACATTACACAAATAAATAATAAGCAGAAAGTATTTCAAAACATTTTAAGCAAGTAGTACAATTAACTTTTGTCTACATGAATAAAAATCCGTTGGTTACATTTGCTGCTCTTTTATTCTTCTGTTTTGCTTTGATTTCTCTCAAATGAGTTCTGTGAAGGCCCACTATTTATTCATCAAAAGTTACAAACCTGCGACCATTGTCGTGTAAAAATATTGCATCTCATGTCCACTTATTTTTTGAGAATGTTTATTTTAAACATGACTTTAAAAGAATTTCTACAAGATCAATCACCCTAAGATACATTTATTTGTTGACATATTATTCGTTTATGTATTGGTTGGACGTACTAACCAAGAATGCGTCCATCCTAATCAGAAATGTGAAGTAACTTTCCCGAGGTCTATATGAGGGTCTTTACTTGAAAAAACCTACTGGGTCGATTTGGGCGGGAAAATGAGTTACTGCCATTTTTAAATCCTTTATATTAACTCGTGGTGTCTGTTTGAACCCTTGATTGCTTGTCGGTCGCCAAAACTTTGGATCGATTTTTAACCCACTTCCTCGTAAGCTAGCGAGCTGAAATTTAGCAGGCAGTTTTGTGGCGATGATAAAAACTATGTATCAAAATTTCAGATCGATCGCATGTACTGTAATTAAATTATTGAATTTTTAGATTATTTTATTTATTTCTATGTAACATGTTATTTTTTTTAGATAGAGTGTCGCGGTGCGTATTATATTGAACATCCTTTCTGTCGCGCAATAAGGTGCGTATTTTATTGACAACACTTTTTATAAATATATTCCTGATCGGTGCGCATTATGTTAAACATGTTTTACGACACAACTGCAATTTTGTATTTTTGGATGGTCTTGCGCTGCGTATTATAATGATCATTCTTTTAGTTACGTCTCGTACATAAAGGATTTATAGTGAAAAACTTGTTTTTTAAAGTCCTTTATATTAACTCGTGGTGTCTGGTTGCTTGGTTGAACCCTTGATTGCTTGTCGGTCACCAAAACTTTGGATCGATTTTTACCCACTTCCTCGTAAGCTAGCGAGCTGAAATTTAGCAGGCAGTTTGGTGGCGATGATAAAAACTATGTATCAAAATTTCAGATTGATCACATGTACCATAATTGAATTATTGATTTTATAGATTATTTTATTTATTCCTATGTATCATATGTTATTTTTTGAGATAGAGTGTAAGGGTGCGCATTATATTGAACAACCTTTCTGTCGCGCAATTAGGTGCGTATTTTATTGACAACACTTTTATAAACATATTCCTGATCAGTGCGCATTATATTAAACATGTTTTACGACACAACTACAAATTTGTATTTTTGGATGGTCTTGCGCTGCGTATTATAATGAACATTCTTTTAGTTACTTCTCGTACATAAAGGATTTATAGTCAAAAACTTGTTTTTTTAAAGGGTTTTTTAAAATTCTGATTTAAGTGTTGAAACTCTACACTCTACAGCATTCTTTTGACCAACTAAATCCGCTGTATTTTATTGTTAAAAATATGAAATCATTACAAAATCAGCAAAGTCGCTCAAACATAAATGGCGTTTTCTCAAATACTCTTAAAAAGTGGCTTAGTGGGTTTCGCAAGTAGACTCTTCACATAACACTTTTAGAAATGGTATGACATGTGTATCACAATTAAATATATATGCGTTGTTTTGACAGAGCAAAGATACTCTTAAATTAATATTAGCATTAATTTGAATTATAAATAATAACTAGTTATGAATAATAACTAATTAATTTAATAATTTATTGTTAGAAATATATTGTTTTTATATATACATACTCGCAGACATACTGGCGTCGCTCTCTAATACACAGTGCCTATTTATAGTATTACTTTTTTAAAAGTCCAGATTGCAAACAAATATTTTTTCGCATTGTGAGCAGCTGTTCAATAAACAAAAAAAAGTGAATCTTTCGTAATTCTTTCAATTCTTGATAATATCATGTTGTAACGAGTTAATTTCAAAAATTGGCATCAGTCTAAATTAGATGAAAACCATTCAAGTCCCAACTCAGTACTCAAGTCAAATATTTACTTGGGGTTGTTGCCCTTACCAATTTTCCAGCTCTATCTATGGAGTTGCTGCCCCTACCCAAAGACTCGGCTGTATATCACAAGTTACATGGGTCTAGAGGCCGTTAATTTTATGGTCTAGGACGCCGCCGAACGAAATTAAAGAGAGTGCTGGTCATCCTTTGAAGATGGACGTGTCTTTTGTTTTAGACCGACAGAACTTTGGCTTCGGCGCCCCATTCATCATTCCAAAGCTTCATTTATAGCTCACCCACCCCAAGACATTCATCGCCCACCCCCCCCCTCCACACACACACACAATTTAAGACTCTCGGAGACGGCTCAGATGAGATGAATTCTGCTCTCCGTGTTAGCAGTGTTGAAGCAAGCAATAACCAAGTACTTTCCTTATTATGTTCTTCACGTAACTCTTGAGGTCCTCACTGGGCTGTTTCAATCTCAACTTGTGCTGTGCACTGACAAACTGCATAAATAAATTTCACAAACAATAATTATCTTAAATTTAATGTATTCTGATCTTTCCAATCGATCATTAAACCTCATTCTCCGTATCTCACCTAAATAGACGACGAGGCACTAAGGATACAAAGTCCCAAAATGAGACTCTAATCACTGATAATGGCCTAATATTTATTAATATGAAGGTGTAAGGTTAATATATTGAGTTTGAAGGTCTTGGTTTACTTTAAAATGAAAGCAATAGGTTTTGAAATGAGGCTCTAAGTTCCATATAGTAGAAATGAAAGGTCCCTTTGACTTATAAATCTCTTGGATCAGGGTATAGTCGTAATAATGAGAAATTAGAATCTTATGGTCCTGATATGACGCTCTCAGGTCTTCAAATGAGGCTCTAATGTCCAAAAATGCTCTGCTGTTCTTTTCCCTGACATTAGCACTTTACAAACAAACAAAAATTAACTAAAGTTCCATGTTGTTTTAGTTTTATAACAGTCCCATTAGCCATATTGATTAAAGACATCAATCTCAAACATTGATCTATGATATCAAACTTTAACATTGATTTATGATACAAAATTATTTATAAAAATTTTGGATCTATAATTCTAACACAAGAAATGAAAGCTTAGAGCTGTGTTCAGTTGTTCACCCAAATGCTACATCGGTGATCAGTTTCATCGGTGGATAACAGCTCGGAGCCCGCACATCATGTTTCTCCAATAGCAACGTCCCGTCTATCGACAAGAGTTTCCTTTGAGAGTTCACCCCCCTTGGGCGGCCATGATAGAAAGCTTGTAACCTTTCCTGTTTTCTATCACAACGACAGGTCCCATCTGCGGCCCATTAGTTGGCTGAACGGACGTGTCAACATGGGCCTCACTGTGAGGTCTGGTCGGGAAGTCCCTGTGGGGGGAGTGAGGGTCGAGGATGGGGGAGGGTCAGTTCTATCAGCGGGGAAAACAAACAAATAGTACAGTGGCGAGAACTCCAGGATTTATTTGGGGCAATTCTGCTGGCAGTGTACCAGTCGTACATTGTGATGCTGTAATATTTGTAAATTTTAGTTTGGGGGTGGGGGGATAACACTCCCTCCTACAATTTAACCCCCCCCCACCCAAGGGCAGAAACAGTTATTAACCTCTTTAACCCTCCCACTATCAAAAAAAATAATTCAGACCGACTCAGGGCGTTTCTGCAAATATCAAATTTGATGGCGCTGTATTTGTTTATAAACGAATTCCTTCTGATATTAAACTATCGGTTTAATGTTATTATATTTTAAGAAAATATATTCTTCGTGTTGTTTGAAGTGTTATTATTATTATATTTTAGATAAAAAATAATTCAATCATTTAAATATTATCCGGCATTATATTACAGTGACGTCCAATAAATCAGCAACTAAATACTCAAAATTAACTTATTAGGATATTTTCCCCAAAAATAAAAATGATTAATATGCGGATCTCTTGTTGGTACATGTGATGTTCTTATTGTTTTATTGATAACAAAGAACAAATTATATCAATATCATTAACTGTAGTGAATGAATATGTTCATCAAATCATTATGTGAACCTACCTTCCCAAGTAATAGAATTTAATGCAAGTGAAAGTGTTTAAACTCTAAACTTATCTTTGGTGCATATTTTGATAAAATATTTTTTAATGAGTCCTCCCCAATTTTTTTTTGTCTTAGTATAATTTCAGTGCTGCTTGTATAGTGTCTTCATTTTTTCTTACTATATTTTGTTATTAAAATCAATATATCTTCTGCTCTCTCTTGAGGTTGAAAAATGTCCTGTAGTTTTTATTTATTAAATACTCGGACGTCACCAAAATGTTTGTCAAACGAAAATTAAATCTGCCAAGTTTCCTTGTCTCCTGTGTTAACTCGCGCCAAATTTTATTAGCGCATCTTAACCACAAGGTGAATGAATGGCTGCAGTGACCAGAGTCCAGGGGTTTGTGAGGACAAGGAAAGACAAGGACGGGGAATATTCTGTTTGTTTTATATTAATGTTGAGTTGTGTGTGTGTGTGTGTGTGTGTGTGTGTGTGTGTGTGTGTGTGTGTGTGTGTGTGTGTGTGTGTGTGTGTGTGTGTGTGTGTGTGTGTGGGGGGGGGGAAATGTTTGGGTGATGTGTATTTAGAGGAGGATATTTTCTGAATTTTTGTTGCGAGAAAGTGGGTTAACTTTTTCGGGAACCTAGTATAGGGAGAGTGAGTTTAGAAGAAAATATCTCTCATTGACTAAACTGTGATTAAAACACCTGATTACACAAGGATACAATGTGAAAAATCTGCAACTTAATTTTAATTTTTAAAGGTACAAATATTTTATTTGCTCTAATATGTAGAAGTTTAAAGAAATACTTTTTTTAATAAACGAAACTAAATTTTTACTTAATTGACAATCGCGTTGCTAGGCTTTCGAGTTGTCGGTGTAGGTAAAAGGTTTTTTTGTCCCTCTCTTTTTCATAAATTGGCACAAGATGCATCATAATAAGAGAAGGGGTGGCGTTGGTTGTAGCAGAGCATCCTATTCACAAACCCATCTTCTGACATCCTATTCACACACCCATCTTATGACATCCTATTCACACACCCAACTTCTGACATCCTATTCACACACCCATCTTCTGACATCCCATTCACACACCCATCTTCTGACATCCTATTCACACACCCATCTTCTGGCATCCTATTCACACACCCATCTTCTGACATCCTATTCACACACCCATCTTCTGACATCCTATTCACACACCCATCTTCTGGCATCCTATTCACACACCCATCTTCTGACATCCTATTCACACACCCATCTTCTGGCATCCTATTCACACACCCATCTTCTGACATCCTATTCACACACCCACCTTCTGACATCCTATTCACACACCCATCTTCTGACATCCTATTCACACACCCATCTTCTGACATCCTATTCACACACCCATCTTCTGACATCCTATTCACACACCCATCTTCTGACATCCTATTCACACACCCACCTTCTGACATCCTATTCACACAGCCCATCTTCTGACATCCTATTCACACAGCCATCTTCTGACATCCTATTCACACACCCATCTTCTGACATCCTATTCACACACCCATCTTCTGACATCCCTTTCTCTTATTTAACCTGACCTTTATGTTTGAAGACAAACGAAATGGTCAGTTTTTAATTTTTACGTCCGATGTGAATTTAGGGTCGGGGGAGAAAGATGTGGGTGGGATGGGAGCAAACATAATAAAGATCCCCATGACTAAGGCCAATTTCGGAAAGTCACAAAGGCGGCCATGTTGTTTACCGGCCACCAATCAGATAACTCAAGAGCAGATCCTTTGAACAACTTGGTCACATTGTCTGGGGCCGGCTCTCATAATCCATCCGAAATATTTGAAAACGCTCGGCAAAGAGCATGTGATTATCTCCCTTTGACCTTGTTTACCGGCCGTGAAGGTGGGAACAACCAACGTTTGTGATGGTTCACTTCTACAGGACAAGACCGCGTCTGTTAACGTTCTGATACTCAGCGTCTCACTGCCTCGCTGATGATTAGATCTTCGAGTCTGTGGGCTAGGAGTAGAGCGGTCCTCACACGTTTATTTTTTTTTAATGGCGTACCATTCGTTATGAAAGAGTTGCTTTAGAGTTCAAACATCGTATGTTTCAAGAAAAATCTTAATTCATTGGATACTTTATAAAAAAATATTTTAAACAAAAACAAAAACAACTATCTCTAAGGAAAGTCTTTCAAAAAAGACATTATGAAAGACGGTAGTTATAATATTTTCAAAATAAAAGTAACTCTAAAACACTGTTCAACCGTGTGTCTCATATTTGGGGCCCAGATTGCATCTGGTTCACGTTTTACTGAGACTAACTTAACCGTTACTACTACTAGATCGATCTGTTCCCTCGGCAGAAAATGATGGCAGGTGAATTGGCCTGTGTCTGTAACATTGAGCATTCAATTATCATTCACAATGACAGCATGGTAAGAGTGAATCTTGGCACTGATCGTCTTCAAATATACTCTATTTAACCTTTGCTAATTGCTAACTTCTATTAAATGGAACATCCTCTTTCGAGAAATATCTAATACAACGTCCAAACACTACTGGTTTATTTTTAAGAAATGAATAAATGCAGACTGCATCATTCGGTAAAATAAAAAAATAAATTTCGCAGTTTCTATAGCTTGAGAACTTATGAAATATTGGTTTTTCTACCAGATTTGACGATCGTTTCATTTCAGACACGCCACTTGCGCCAACGTTGGGGAAGTGGCGAGGGGGCCTGTTGATGTTGTTCAAATTTATTAACCGTGGAAACCTGCATGCTAAAATTTTGACAGCCTTAAAGAAAAAATGACGACAAACAATTCGTCTAACGAGAATGCGATAAGCGATGGGACGGGACTAAACATCCAAAAAATTATATCGTCTGCGTGTCATTATTCCACGTCAAACAATACAACAGCGGCGGTTACTCGCCTTCATGGGACGGGCCTCAACAAACGGCGCTTTGAAACGGTTCGGAGCCATTAAATAAAAAAAACTATGCTGAAATTGTTTCTGCGGTGATGTAGCAATCTGAGTTTTTAATGGGCCGTGACGGACTGCATAGAATCGAATCTATGGCAATCTGTGTCGATAATTTACTGTTTCTCGCTCTTGTAGGGTTACGTCAAGGAATCTGAAGGGGGCGGTGATTCATCACTGGTAACAGTAACGGAGATACAAATCGTATAAATATAACTTATTTGGCAAAGGAAAACTTTAGGTGTGTTAAAATGTTGTATAACCAAGATCCTTGTCGGCGTGCACGCAAAGAAAGACGATGTTGTAGTTCGCAGTGAGGTAATGAGACGTGACGCGGCGGTTCGACCTGACCCCACGGGCCGACAAGGGGAGGTCAATCTGACGTGGACAATGAGAAGCAACCGATCCCATGATGATGTCTGGCAGCGTGAACAATTAAAGCAAGACAAATTGCCATGTTCAAAGGGGAGATATAAATGGGAAGATAACCCAAAACGCCACATGGAATCATATTACCGGAGTCGTTGTGAAAGAAATGGGGATTACTCCAGGTCGCAGTTTTATAATTAAGATAACTACAGAAACTGATCATAGAAGCAGTTGTGCGACGATTGCTAGAGTGTTCTACTGACCCAAGAACTGGTGTGATAAGTGTAAGAGGACGTTTAGGGAACCAAAAGTAGTGGCGTAACCACCCTAAATTCGGAATTTATTTTTTTATTCCCCCCCCCCTCAATTTTTCTTAAAGGCGTCGCACGGGGCGGACTGCCCCCGCCCCACCAATCCTACGCCATTGACTACACTCCAACTGACTGGTCAACTTGGCTTAAAGGGGACACAGCTTTGTAGCATTCCTCCTTTGCAGTTACTGCTTAAATATGTTAATCATAAACGTTTCTAGAAAATGTGCTTCGTCACCTCATCTTTGTTGTTTAGTCTTGCATTCGTAAACTGTACCGTAAAATTCTTTATCAAAGAAACAATTTCAAAAGAAAACATTAAGGCAGTTTTATAGTTGATGATTTTATTTCATTTCTTAACTTTTTAAAGCTTTATATTTGTATAAACCTAACAAAAATCCTGATAAAAAAATATATATAAAAAAATAAACTTTATATGACAAAATATTATTATTTTAAATTTTGGTTTTTAAAAAAGTGCAATTATGTCTAAGATAGTTTAGTTTTACACTTATTGAATTAGCATTAGGTTATTTTAAAAATCGATTTCAATGTCAAACCGCGTGCATGAGACTCCCTTAATGAGTACGTCACTTCCCTTAACTACAGCGGTTCTACATCAGTACGGGGTACAGCGGTACTGGCTTGGAGACGGCATCCTCGTATGACGGTGGTACGCTGACGACGTCTTCATACGACGGCGGCTGTATGGTGATGTTGTTCTCCTCGTCCTTGATGAGGTAGGCCATGGGCGCGTCGGCCGGTGGCCGTGGGCTGTTGGCCTCCTCCGACTTACGCCTAGCTGCCAGCCTGGTGGCCTTCATGGTGCACCGCTCCGCCTTTCGCTGGCATTTCTTCTGTCGCCTTGCCTGGCAATGGCTGCTCTTGTACTGATGCGGGGAAATAATTGGTGGATAGTTGGTTTACGTTAATCATTGATAACATAAAGTTTGTGTGTGTGAGGGGGGGGAGGCGTGGGTGGGGGGGCAAGAAGGGGTGAACAAAAGTGTATTGAATTAAAATAAAAATTAAATGAAAAAATTAATCTGCTCGGTTTTGTCTGGCTTTTCGTAACTATCGATCCGAGGCAGATCCCGAGTCGCGGGTTCGAGCCCAGGTACTGGCATGGCCCCTGGGGCATTGTGCTGGCCACACATTCCCCTGCTCGTTAGTGGTGGCTAAAAAACGTGTGAACGCTACATCACTTGCCCCATAGTCCGTCATGGACTGGAAAGGGGGTAATTTAAAAAAAATAATAATTAAAAACTAATTTGAGTTACTCTACCCAACAAGTTTTGGTTGAAGGCAAGGTTCTGTAGTAAATAGGATACTTTGATAATAGAAATAATCATAACTGAGTGTGCTGGAAGGAGATGTGAAGTAAACAGAGAAAGGGGGGGGGCAACATAGACGGGTTGGGGGGGGGGCATGTAAACAAGGAGCTTTGGTTGTCGAATGTGTGTTCGGGTGGATAACAATGCATTATAGATTTAAAAAAATAATTAGTATCAAAATGACATTAAAGTCAATATTAATGTCACATTTTTCTGGAAAATAAACTCACGTTATTAAATCACGTTTCTGTATAAGGCCATTCATTACGTCCATAATTACACGTGTGTCTGAAGTCATATAACATTAAAATTAAACGTAAAGCGGATGCAAGGCCGTAATCTAACAATTCTTTACACGAGAAACACAATTTATCCTCTCTACGTGGGCTTGTTGGGGTTAATCTCTTTCCATTTTTCTGGTAAATGAGAAGTAACGGTAACAATCGAGAACAGATAACCAACTAGGGAGAAATTGCAGTATGGGACATTGAAATAGAGGAGAACATTTATTGAAGGGATGTTCAAGTGAGGGAAATTTAATAAGGGGACATCTCTAAGTGGGTCACACAAAAATACGGAAAATATTTTTTTAAAGGGTAACATATTTATAGGGAAAAAAATGGGTCCCATGAAGTGGAACATACCTGGCACTTGGTAGCAATGTAATCCATCTTAGCTGCCTTGACCTCCAGGCGCCCGATCTTCCTGTCCAGTTTGGCTTCTCTTTTCTTCTGCTTGGCGTCATGGTGCTCCTGGCGCCTGAAGACCAGAATAACAACAATTCTTACTTCAACAATTCTTATATCAGATACTGACTTGAACAATTCTTATATCAGATACCAACTGGAACAATGCTTATATCAATTTTTTATTGTAGATTTTTGTCTTGTTATTATTGCTTGATCAGAATCTTCACCATTGATTCTTGTTCCACTATAGACATTCTTTTAGTCCTGGACACCTGTTAAGGCGGACAAGCGATGAGGTGCACTGATCTCGCTCCATCAAATTAACATTCTATGACGGTGACGCGTCCATTTCTGAACATTTGAATAAAATTGTGTGTGTGTAACTATGTTTAGGAAGATTTAGAGTGCATTGTGTTTTCTGTAGTTGTTGAACATGTTTGTAAAGCGCAGTGAGCCCAGCTGTAGGGCTGGGGTACTGCTCTATATAAGTGAACAAAATAAATAAAAATATCAGATACAAACTTGTACAATTCTTAAATAAAAAAATACATACTTCCACATATCTTAAATCAGATACAGACTTGAATAATTGTTATATCAGATACAGACCTTACCAATTCTTAAATCAGATACAGACTTGAACAATTTTTATACTACCGAAGTAAACGACTCATATATACATATATTACGGTTGTGTCCAATGTATTACAAACAAAGAAAATAGCTTGCAGACAATCAGGAGTTTCGAAAAATCTAAACTATATTGAAGCAGGTTCGCTTCCACATGAAATAAAGTAACCTCATTGGTTAACTTGTAACTGAAATCATTTACGAGCCGTGGCGCACCTCTTGCAAGAGTAACTCAGAAGTTCAAATGTAAACAATTATTTTATACTTGATCACTGTTACATTGCCGACATTAAAACTCTTGAGTAATAAATCATCATATAGAATAGGAAGGACTGCTATAAAGCATTTAAATAAAATACAAGTTACACAACACAATTGCTTGGTCACATCAATAAATTAAAACTTTATTAATTGACTAATACACAAATAGACATTTCGGCAATGGCCTTCATCATGACAACTAACTTACACATGTATTACAATATAATTTACATTATTTCATACATAATATAACATAGAGAGGTCATTATTAAATTTAAAAAATTTAAAAATAAACACAGACACAAAAAGAAGAAAGATGGGCTCAATTACTTAACAAAGACACGTGATGTAAGAAAAGGAAGTAAGTATCAATAGTTACATTAAAACAACAACTGTAAAAACAGTTCACAGTTACGTAAAGTTGAGAATATGGTTAAAGCAATATAGAGCCAACGTACCAAACCATTTTATAAATCTATTTTCCATATAGATCCTATCTTGGGTATTGCTCGCGTATGGAATGCCAGTAACTGCAATGTCTAAAACCCCACCGTGATCAGCAATGTTTCCAGCTTCAATTTAGTTACCACACATTTCTATCACACACTTATGGTGGGTACACATTTCTAAGGCCCCCTAGTTGAAAAACATGTCTGACACACACAAGTAGTTGACACACATGTCTAACACGCACAAAAAGTTGACAGACATGTCTATCACACACCTATTGTTTATACACATGTCTAGCACACACCTGCAGTTGACACTCATATCTAACATACACCTATAGTTGACACACATGTCTAACACACACCTATAGTTGACACACATGTCTAACATACACCTATAGTTGACACACATGTCTAACACACACCTATAGTTGACACACATGTCTAACACACACCTATAGTTGAAACACATGTCTAACACACCTATAGTTTATACACATGTCTAACACACACATAAAGTTGACACACATGTCTAATACACACCTATTGTTTATACACATGTCTAACACACACCTGCAGTTGACAAACCTGTCTATCACAGTACTAAAGTTGATACAATCTAATAGACACCCCCAAAGTTGACGCATATGCTTAAATAAATTACTACATGATCACACATGTGACACATTTTAAGGTGGCATGACTAAACACATTACCAAATAAAATGAAACATATACAGGTAATAAATTGCATAAATAAAAGTACTCATCTTTTTACAGTTCTATACAATGAGCAAGTTTAATACGAAAAAAACTTACTTGTCATCTACCGTAATTCCAGTAAAAGTTGAATATAACCATTCAAACATTGTTGTCTTATTTCTACCTTGAAAAACAACAAATTAAGTGAACAAGAAAGTTTAATCGTCAGTTCAAGACTTCAAATCGATGCACGTAAATGATTTTGAAATATTTTGTTTCTTTCTCCCAGATACATAGGTGTTTCAGGTTAGGTCATTTCCGTTATTACAATTGAGTTCCAATAGTAGTTTGCTACTGTTGAATACGGATTTTTTTGTAATTATAAATTTTTTAGGAATTCTCCATTTCTTAGAAATCTGTTACTTGGGAAAATCGATTTTTGTACTCTGCCGATAAGACACTGAATTGAAATTTCGTCATTTAAGTTTCTTAAGCCCTGTAAATTTATCATACGGACCATACACGTTCAATTAAACTACATATTAATAATGTAACAGTGAACAGCGTCCTTCACCTTCAGTAGTTATTAGACATTTGAACGCGATTTAACAAATTACAATGTTTAATCTTTTAATAGATCACCGGTGTAACAATTTTTGGAATGTGAGTTGTGAGTACTTAACAACTAGTCAATTTTATCACACTAATTGATAACACACCACTACATTAAAAAAAACTTTATTTTTTGCACCCTTTTTTCAAACATGTTTATAATTAATTGTGATACATTTATAGGAATACCGATGATGACGAATAGGATTTTCCCAGAAATTCGTTAACAAATTCGGTCATTCCCAATGACTTTGGCTGTACGTGTACTGATTCACAAACAAGATTGAATTACAAGATCGTTTTAGTTTAATATGAGGAACGATAATTTGTGTTTGTTCTTGCATACGGAACAAGAAAAGTGTTTTTATCCTTATGTCTACCCGAGGGTTGTATTAGGTCAACATTGTGTTGTAATTTCAAGATAAAATTAATTGAATTATACGTTATATATTATTAACTAGTGTATTACCCGTCAAAAATGACGGGAGTTTTCAAAATGGATATACATGTATTTCAGTTTTTGTAATTGTCCCTTTTGCCCGAAAGCCGCATAGTAAATAGTCAGAAAATGTAGAGACCAAGAGAGAAAAATTAAATATCTTTTCCATATTGAACAGTTTAATGCGGACGTTTGAAAATACTGGGGTTTGTTTGGTTTTTTTTTGTTTTTGTTTTTTTTGCAATATATTTTTCAAGGTTATTTTTTTAGCTGTGGGCTTTCTAAAATCTAGCGTTACGAACGGACATAGCAGAGTATATATTTTGATTATATATACGAATATATGTGTTATGAGAAAACCTCCAAGCTTAGTCTTCGCGTTATATAAGTTTGCATGCATAATAAGGATATAATCATCATAATAGTAAATGCATAGTGAATTACACACAGCATAAAGTGATACTGCGGCAAAGAAGTTTAAAGTTCGACGTATTAACAAATATTGCTGAGGAGTCAGCCGGACGTTAACTTGCGGCATTGAATAGTGCGCACCAATTATGAGTGCACCAATAATACAGCACAGTGCGTTAAAAATAAATTATGTGACTGTAATGTGATCCACATCACCATTATTTGTGATTTGAAGCCGTTTAAGCTTCATCGATGATTATGATTTGTCAGTTTATTCGCCCATTTGTCCAATCATTATTACCTATGGCGGATTAAGAGGGGGGCTGAACGGGCTAAAGCCAGGGGCCCCCGATGATTTAGGGCCCCCCAAATTTAGTAAATTTTGTAATAAAGGTGGACAAATGTTTGCATGGATCCCTAAAAATATCATAAATTAAATAAATTAATAAAAGCTTATCTATTAATTGATCGCTATATCGGATCCGGTAGCCTCGGTATCAAGAAAGTTGATTCGATTGGCTTAATAAGTGAACATATTAAGGAATACTATTTATATCTTTTAAAATGTGTTCTAACATCAGGATTTTGTGGTCTTGAGGCAACGTGTTGTCTTGTGGCGCAAGCGGTATCGGGTTCGATCCCCGGCGGGGGCACATGTCTTTCTTTCATTTGTCTTTTTTTAAATAAAAATTATCTTTTTACACTCAATTTTAGTTTCCAGGCAAACAGTTATTTCTTTGTGTTTGGTTTTTTTTATGAATCCGATCCCGGAGTACAGACACATTATGAACAAGGAACCAATGGACTATCTAGTTACAAGTTACAGTCTTACATTAGCTGCTAGCAACCATTTTACAGTGACGCTAGCTGGATAGGGCCCCAGTTTGAATTGCAGCCAGGGGCCCCGTGCAGTCTTAATCCGCCCCTGATTATTACCACAACATTATCAAAACATGTAAAAAATAAACTGTAATTTTACACATGTTAATAATTATTTATTTTGCATGAAACGTAGTAAGCAAAGTTTGTCACAGGATAACAGAAAATATTTACTTATCAACTGTTAATCATGTTTAAAATTTAATATACACGTGTTAGTAATTCACATAAACGTTTTTATTGTTGTCAAGTCAACACCTTTTCAAGATCTATTATGACGTGTCAGTTTATGCGCACATTGGTCCATACATTATTACCTTTACATTATCAAAAACATGTAAATAAAAAATTGTAGCTATTTACAAATATGAATAACAACGAACTATTTATTTTGCATGAAACCTTTGAAGTAAAGGTAAGCACTGGATAAAAGTAAAATATTAAAGTATCAACTTTAATATACACGTTTTGGGAATTCTAATAAACGTTTTCATTATTGTCAAGTCTGCACCCCTTCCAGTTTTATATTAAAAGCAAAGATTTTTTATTCAAAATTAGTCTAAGACGCATTAAAATATTGCATGTAAATAACAATAAAAAAACAACTATTGTGGGGAGGAGTCCGATTTTTAAATATGTTATTTTTTTAGACATACAAATATGAAATCTCAAAGTGCATAAAAGAAAAAAACAAACGCTAAACTGAAGCATAAGTTGACAAATTTCATTTGCAGTAATAAATAATGGCTTTGTAGTTCAAAACGCATCGAAACTTGACAACCGAACGACAACCAATTGTAAATTTCATAAACCGAAAAACGAATGTTATATATTAGTATAGAAAATTAAATTTATAATTACGTATGTAATATTGACATGGACACATACACAAAAACGGACATTTAATACAAAAAAATAATAATAATATTAATCACATCAAATAAAACATTGCTCTTTTTACTTCGTTCCCTTCACACATTAATAAAAGCTCAAATAATGACGTCACTTCTCAATATTTTATGGTGAGCAACACATTTTGTTATAATCTCGAAAGCAACTTTTTATTTTTTTTTATCGGGAGTTACCTCGCATAGCGTAGGACTGACTGACAGAAACTACTGATTTGCGTGACAATTGCAAATTATATCGTTATACTAGCGTACACCCGTCAAAAATGACGGAAGTTTTCAACTGAAATCTATTTAATTTATTTTAAAAATGCACTTTTTTAGGGCGCCTACGGCGCCGACCTTTTTCAAAAGCCCAACTAACTTGTCCTTGTTTGATAAATACGAAAAATTTAACTTTCTGAAATGTACACAAAGTATTTTATAATAGGGGTTGCAGGGCGCCTAAGGCGCCCCCTGTGTTTCTTCATTTTATAATTAACCATCATCAAATCCTCTTTTTACATTGATCCCTTTTACAAAATTAAAATATGAGCGAAAACAATGACGTCATATAATATTTTTTTTTACAGCGTATCTCTAATTTGCACACCTTTTGATGCATTGGTGCAGTAATTTGGTTTTCCCTGCTTTCTAAAATTAGTATCGTAGGACTGACTGACAGACATTACTGACTTGCGTGAAACAATTGCAAATTATATTGTTTAATACTTTGGTTGATACTAAGAAGGGTTCTCATACTCATAGGGATAAATAATGGAAATTTCACACTACTTCACAGAGAGAGAGAGAGAGAGAGAGAGAGAGAGAGAGAGAGAGAGAGAGAGAGAGAGAGAGAGAGAGGGAGAGAGAGAGAGAGAGAGAGAGAGAGAGAGAGAGAGAGAGATAGAGAGTGTCAGAGAAAAAAAGGGGGTGGGGAGAGAACGAAGGAGAGCGAGAAATAGAAAGAGAGAGAACTAGAGATAGAACGAAAGAGAAAGAGACGGAGGAGGGTATCTCTAGTATATCAGAACATAAACCTGTTAATTAGTTGTTGTTTTTATTTGCTATAAAATCACAGAACTTATATGCTTTGATACTCAGCCCAAGAGCTGTGTTCTCATCGTCCTGAGACAGTTAGAAATATATGACAAGTTCTGCTCTATATACTTGTAAATATGTAGGAAATTTACCATAAAGGATCAATAAACTGTATATTGTAATGTAAAGACTTATTAGAACTAGTATTAGTATAATAACAATAATATTCTAGTTTATTTTTAATAAATCGCAAAATTAATTTGCACACAGTTTTCGGGTCATCGTGGTGATTACACATTAGTTACATTAGTTACATTAGTTACATTAGTCACATTAGTTACATTAGTCACATTAGTTACATTAGTTACATTAGTTACATTAGTCACATTAGTCACATTAGTCACATTAGTTACATTAGTTACATTAGTTACATTAGTCACATTAGTCACATTAGTCACATTAGTTACATTAGTTACATTAGTCACATTAGTCACATTAGTTACATTAGTTACATTAGTTACATTTATACTTTTTTTATCGATTTATGTAAATATTAGGTAGAATTTTATATGGCTTTATTTACAAATAAAATATTTTAAAAACCCACTGAAGATTTAAAAACAAGAGAGTTGGTTGTGTGTGAATAATCTCATTGTCTGAATGGATCAACACAATCATGTTGTTTTAGGTGCTTGGTGTGGGGATAAGGGCCGCCAAGTCATTGGTCGGGGCGAGAGAGTTGCGTCAACAAAGTAGGATACATTGGTCGACCACGGCAGATAGCGAATGTAAACAAGACCCGTTGTCTGGTTTGTTGTCACGCCAAAATACAAGTACTGCCATCAGACCGACCTAAGAAAACAGATTGGGCAACCAACTCAACATGAAGACCATGAATGAACATTTGTTCCAATTTGAATGGCTCAAGTAAGTGCTAGATGGCTTTAAAAAAAAACACACACAAAACTACAAGAACCTACCTTTGAGCCGTATGGGCTAGCATTCCTCTGATGGACGGCAGAAGCCACTCTCCCAGCATGATGGACAAAGGTCGAAAACTTGGTGGTGAAACGTGTGGAATATTTGGTAAAACTGGGTACCGTGAACTACTGGCCAGATTGTAACCTTACTGGGCTGACAAGGAAGAGGTCAAAATGGCTGTCCGCGGAACTTTCGAGTTTGTCATTTGTCAGCAACTGACAAGCGACTTCAGGTTAGGGATAGAAGGTGGTGGTTGAGGGGAAGGGGGGGGGATGAAATATGACTAAAGCCAGACGACATTGTTACCTTCCGCCTAAGCTAACGGGAAAGACGGTCTAACGCTGTCCTCAAACTGCCCAACAACTTCCCCGGTCGTATTTGTCTGTACTTTAGTGTCTAATTATAATCAAAAATTTCAAGTGAAAAATTGATTGTCAAATTGGGTCTTAAATATACATCTCGGTATTTAGGTCAGGTAACATAATAAGTACAGCTGGTGGATGTTTGACAAAAATTGAGAACCACTTACATAAGCAAATTAAAATTCCAAGTGAATAAAGGTAGAAAAAGTGTCTATTTATAGAAAGTCACTAGATGGGGAAATTACTTAATTGATAAAGTTATGTAAATGATAAAAATTCATATAAAGTATTTTAAAAGTCGGAAAACATCGAAATTTAAAATCTCATTCAAAATTTAAAACATTTCTAGAGGTTGGTTGACTGAAATAACATTTTAATGGTATTTATCCTTTCTTAACTAGCTTTATTCGTTTTAGCTAATTTATGCTGCAAAAACAACAAAAAAAACAAAAACAAAACAAAAACAAAAACATTAAAAAATTGAGTCCTTACCAGAACTATCAATAAAAAGAGATACTGAAAGCCTCGACAAAAAGAACACAATCTCTCAGAGGTATTGTAAAATGTCCATATACATTAAATTTATGCAGCCACTCCTTATATGAAAACGCAATCAAATATAATTGTTGCACAAATGAACTGTATGCAATAACTTAACGCACTCGAATACCAATAATAATAATAATATAATAATAATAATAATAATAATAATAATAGTTAAAACCATGCTGACAACGGCCACAGCCGCACTTTAACAAAACCTGACAAAAATCATGTCTGAGTGTAGGACGCAATAATCTTCCGTATAGATGGACCGTCTGTGATATATAAAACAAGATAAGATAAGAAAGACAATATTAGTGAATACCCAGTTTAAATCTCTCCCCCCCCCCTCTCTCTCTCTCTCTCTCTCTCTCCCTCTCTCCATGGTGATCTCTCTCATTTATGACACTTTATGAAATTTCTTTTAGTCCTTCCTCCTATATTTACCCCGTCTTCTCTCGTTCGCTCCATTGTCTATTGTCTTACATCTCGTGTTGTCTTCGTTATCTCTCTGCCAGTTCTAGTGGGCCGCCTTTTTAATAGGTAGTAAAGAAAAAGCTCCCAGTTCCCGTACCGATATATTCTTGTTGTTTTTTACAATCTTTAATGAGTAGTATTCAGATCTCTCTATACACCCACAACAAGAGGAGCAGTGTTTGTACCGGAATACTCACAAATAAACTGTTGTGGACTGTACGGCAAAGAAGAGTGTGGCCAAAGGGAGATAAAAACACAACTCTGTCTATAATGTTATGTTCGTTCGTCCGTCGATACGACGAGGACCACTCTAGTCATCCGAGGGTTGTCTGTGCGTGCGCAGATGGCTGATTAGGCCGATCCTTGCACGGAAGGTTTGGGAACAGAAGGGACAAGGGACGATTGGGACATCTCCTGGAGGGTTGACAGCATGGGCCTTTCGGGCTTACCTCTTCTTTTCTGCGGTGGTGATCCGGTTTGCCTCGCATGACCTGGCACCTTCGTGGATGGAAGAGCGCCAGGTGGATCGGTTCATTGCAGCTCGTTCCCACGTCTAGATTGATGGCAAACGCTTTCATTGAGGCTTTCAGTGTGTCTTTGAAGCGTTTCTTTTGTCCACCGTGGGACCGCTGGCCATACTGGAGCTCACCATAGAAGATTCTCTTTGGCAGTCTCTCGTCTTGCATTCGGACAACGTGCCCTGCCCAGCGAAGCTGGGTGTGCATCAGGAGGGTGAAAATGTTGGGGATACCTGCCTTGGTCAGTCCCACTGTGTCTGGAATTTTGTTCTGCCACTTTATGCCGAGAATCTTCCTGAGGCTTGTTATATGAAAGTGGTTAATTTTTCTTGCATGGCGCTGATAAACAGTCCAAGTTTCACAAGCATATAGCAGTGTGGGGCGCACCACCGCCCTGTACACTTTCAGCTTGGTCTGGATGGTAATGCCTCTTCTGTTCCAGACATTAGGGTACAACCTGCCGAAATTGGAGCTGGCTCTGGCAATTCTGACGTTCACTTCGTCATCGATGGTCACATTTTGAGACAGTGTGCTGCCTAGGTATGTGAACCGGTGCACTCTGGCCGTTGACAGCGATGTTGGGCTCTACCTAGGGCCTTCCAGGCGTGGGCTGTCTATAATATGAATTAGGCGAACGACATGTTGGCGGCCATAACATCTTTAAAGAGCCTTTTATATCATGCAGTGGCGTAGCCGGAGTCAGCTAGACCAAGAATATCCAAATTTGCACTTCCTAACCATCACAATCCACGACATGGAAGTTTTTCATATTTTCACCAGTCAGGACGTTAAAGTTGTAATTGAGGATATTATTGCCATTCAGCACGGGAATTTGTATTTTGGTGACATCAATCTGCAGACGTCCAAAAGAGTGTCGTCATACGAAGTCATATTTTAACAAACACACAAAGATCAGTGGCGTATAGCAGCAGCTCGTTAAGGATGTGGTCCGCCAGAGATGGCGTTGGTATTATACAGTACGGTCGTGAGGAATGTTCGGTCTCTTTACGGACCAAAAAATAATTTTAAAAAGTTGGACTAGACCAGTGTTGTCCAACCGAAAATCGTTCGCGGCACACTAAACTGGTAAAAAATTTGCGCGGCACACCTCACAAAAAAAAAGAAGAAATCAGTGTTTATTAAAAAGATGTTTCATAATTAATGAGATACTTCTGCGTTTTCTTTGGAGCAGATGAGCTCAAAACGCGGCTCATTGCTGGATAAGCAAACTCTCATTTCTCTGTCTATCATCTGCAGTCTTTCACGTTTTTTGGATTTGATTTCTGTCAGAGCAGAAAAACCAGGTTCGCAGAGATATGAAGATCCAAAAGGTAGTAATAATTCGATTGCACGTTTAGCCAGTTGAGGGAATTCATGTCGGAGGGCCATCCAGAAAGCTGTGAGCTCTTTTTCTGAAAACTCATTTTTATGGAGGATATCGTTTCTGATGTGGATCAAATTTTCTTGTTCAATCATCGACAGAACAGAAATATCTTGAACGACGAATGGGTTCAAAACCCACTCATATTGCTGCGTTTCGAGCGATGGGAAGTACTTCAAAAAAGATGCTTGAAGATTTTGAAATGCTTTGTGGATCTCAGCTGATAGTTGATCCTTGATCGATGACGCATTGACGCCTGGCAGGAAGACAAATTTTTTGTTCTCAGCATTTTTAATCCAGACATCTAGTTTTTCTTTGAAAGCTTGTAGCTTGCAGCTAATTGTAATGATGTTCTCTTTCGCTCCTTGTAGACTCAAATTGAGGTTGTTCAATTTTTCAAATAAATTGTTCAGGAAAGTAACTTTAAGCCACCAGATGTTATCTTCAATAAATTTGAATTCTTCGCTTTCAACCTCAAGAAATGACAAAATTTCTGTTCGCAAAAATATGACGCGAGCAAGAACTTTGCCCTCACTGTAAAAAATGCAATGTTTTCTAACACGTTTATACCGTTATTTTACACTAAACTGCTGTAAATGAAGATTTTTTTACTGTTTTTAAAAAAAAACAGTAAGGTAATGTAATTTAAGTTCGTTTACAATAAAATCCGGTATTAATTTATACTGTAAAAAAATACAATGTTTTTAAACACATTTATACTGTTATTTAACGCTAAATGGTTGTAAATGACTACTTTTCACTGTTTTCCCTTTTTTAACAGTAATGGAGTGTAATCTATGTTCGTCTATAAATATTTTCAATACAGTAAATAAATAAATGAATGCAAGACGTTTTATGGGTTACTAAACATTATATTATCCGATAGACATAAAAGTTTTGGAGGCTGTTGAGTTTACTGCCATGAAGGACAGTGAAAAATATTTTGGCCGGGTGCCCAAAGTAGCCTTTTTTCTTTTATATGAGCTATTTAAAAATATTTTACGGACAGACAAACAGACAAAAAAGAACGAAAGTAAGTTATTAAAAAACGTGGTAAAGAGTGGTCGCTCGATAGTCGTAAGCTGAAGTCCTAGTTTTAGTATTAGCAGTCAAGTCTTGACTTACATTTAATTCTATATTATTTTTTTTCTTTGGTCCTTACGAAATAATATGCCTTTATATTTATTAGTAATATACTATTACTAATATCATGATTTTAAATATAATTACATCTTTCGTATTAAATAGTATAAATAATCGTTAGAAAGCCATCTGACGTCGGTGTGGTACAACTAGCACTTATAATCTGATTCCATCGCCTCGCACAATGATGCAAATAATCTTGAACGAAGAGGGCTAGACTTGATGTAATTCACAATTCTGATGACTGGTACATAGTAACGCCAAGCGATTCTGGTAATGATTTTGATACCCTAACCTCGCGATGAATCATGCAGTGCACAATTTTGACATGTTCATTAAGACTGCACACGTGAGCCACGAATCCATTCCTTAGACCTTGCATTGATGGTGCTCCGTCAGTACATACGCTCACACAGTTCTTCCACCGTAATCCTCGCGAAGAAACATTTTTGTTAACAAGCTCAAAAATGTCGACTCCTGTCGTGGTTTCTTTCAAATCATCGCAAAACAGGAAATGGTTCTGAATACATTGATCATTCGCAAATCTGACGTATGCGAGCAGTTGCGCCTTTCCGCTGATGTCAGTACTTTCATCGATTTGCAATGCCCAGAGCTTTTGGATGTCGTCGGCTTCCGCAAAATGCTCTTTAATTTTATTGTCCAAATCTGTCGAAATGTCAGCAATCCGACGTCCCATCGTCTGGTGAGACAGTGGAATCTTATTTATATTTTTCAACAGCGCCGGGTCCCAACTCCATAGTCTCAACTGCGATTCGTAAAGACGGCAATATGAGATTTCTTTTGTTTGACCAAAAAATTCGCAATTTTATAGCTTGCTAACTGAGTTTTGACAGGAATTGAGGAAAATTTCTTCATTATTTTTTATTGCTGCTCTAAGTTGGACCGAATGGATGTGAAATATCTTTTCGGCTTGTCTTTCAATCCTGGATGATTTGAGTTCAGATGCCGCTTCAGTTTACTGGGGTTCATGGACTCGTTGGACAATGCCATGTTACAATTAAGACAAAACGGAAGAGAATGATCATTAGCACATTGTATGAAACCATACTCAAGATATTCCTCGTGATATTTCCGTTTGGTAACCTTCTTCTTGGATTTCGCAGCTCTCTCTCCATTTTGATGCTCGCTGGAATCCTTCTGGCTTCTCTTCAAAACATTATCCATAGCCGTCTGTAATTAAAAGTTTTTAAAAAAGTGGAGAGCAGGGTTTTATTTACTTACAACAGATATTTATTCCCAATGGAGGAGAGAAATTGTGTAGCTTTCAAGAGATTCTCACAACCAGAACAATACAAACATGAAACGTTTTTATTCAATTCCTTTTCGGTTAACCCTACCGGCCCTGAAGCCCCCAGCCTAACTCTCCCCTATACCTGGGTTCCCTGGCATTAAAGAGAAAAAACTAACATACTGTTAAAAAAAGTTTACTTACATGCAAAGTAGTGTTTGGAATGGAATACAGCTTTGAGAAATTGTAGAAAATATGTTTATTTTTTATTTAGTGCCAAATTTTTACCTTTATGCGCTGATCCAATTAGCAGAAAAAGTATTTTTTCACAACACATGGATTGTCTGTATAAGAAATTCTAGGATTTCGCTTGTTGTATCTGGAATGGTTTTCTACACACGCTACACATGTCATAAACACAACACAGGACTATAATTAGCTCTAACATAGTGTTACTTGACCTAGAAACTTATTCTAGATAAAATTATGACTTAGATACTGAAAAAATCTAAAGAATAAAACACATAAACCAAGTTCCACTTTCCTGTAAAGTGCTTGATTCATCAGACACTCGTCTTAAATTGAATTTTCAAAAACATTTCACATAATAAACACATACAAATAAATTCAAAACATTGGGGCAGCCATTTGCAATTAGTTTTATTTAGGTTACACACCGATTGGTTAGTTATTTTTAGTATTTTACAGTGTTAAGGATATTTTTTTCAAAACTTGAAGGTTCGAAAAGCCTAGCAATTTATGGTATTTTTAAAATCTTTCGCGGCACACTAAAATTTTCTCGCGGCACACTAGTGTGCCGCGGCACACCGTTTGGACAACACTGCTAGACTCTAGACCTAGACGCTACTTTTGTTCGCCTTCTTTCTTTACACCACAAGAGTTTAGTATTGCAAGGCTGACAGTTGGGTCAAAACGAAAGGAGGTGTTGAAATTAGTTGGAGACTGACAGTACTTAAACTGGTTGCTCGTCGTCTGTTGTAACATTCGTTGTTAACTATAAGTGACCATCACCTGATCAATATGTATATCATGGCCCTGGAACACACCTTACGTCATATCATTCACAATGTTCTTGGACCTAGAGATACTTGCTGTATGTAGGATGTAGCACTCCGAGAGGCCATGCAGTCTAATTTGAGAAACGCTGATGTAGACTAGCGGCACTGAGTGAGTTGTCTAGCGGCACTGAGTGAGTTGTCTAGCGGTAGTGAGTGAGTTGTCTAGCGGTAGTGAGTGAGTTGTCTAGCGGTAGTGAGTGAGTTGTCTAGCGGCACTGAGTGAGTCCTGCCGCTAGAGAACTAACTCAGTCTAAGTCTGGATAAAACTGTTAGCGAATTTCGGGAAATGGATGAGTCGCGTATAAGGTTCCCGGTGAGTCTGGTGACTCCGGTTTGGAAGAGTCTATACTCGAGAATGTATTTGTGCAATGACTAGTGTGTAACTGTAACTATATTTTATGTGTAACTCTTTAGTAGGCGTTCTCACAATACAGAATCTTGTGCACAATAATCCACTGAAGAACTTGTTTCAACAAAACAACTTTAATATGTATATTTTGTACACAGAAATATCATTTGAGGTTATACAACGTGGAAATCTTGAGGCACACACACATTCCGTCCTTTCACTACGGAACTCCACTGACAACTGATCGCCCAACCCTTTCAACCAATGGGAATGCTCCTTTCTTCCCGCGTTTATTATTCACGTGACCTTACGTCACAAATCATGTTAATCACACGTGACATAGTGGCTAGCTTATTTTAATACATTTTTATAACACACTCCACCCCGATACCCGATCATTTCACATGTTCAATATTCACCTGCACGCATCAAGTCATGGTGCGCACGGAAACCTCCATTTATTTATTGCGCATACCCGTGCAGACAATTGCCACGGCCTCGCCTTGGCGGACAAAGACATGAAAGAGATTCACCATTACCAGCTTGTATAAACATGTGTGCACGACTCGTGACGTAGTGCGCATATTTCGTGATCCCATGGCATCTTGAACCGATCCGACGGTAGGTCGAGGGGCTCTTTTATGTAGACAATCTGAAGGCAACAGTTTTTTCCCCTTGTGGGGGAGGGGGCATGCTACGCTATAGAACACAAACACGATTTCAAACAAGGGAGGAAATTCATGAGCCAAACACAGCTGATAACCTTTCGTACAATGATTAACTTGATTCAATTACACTCCCTTGTCATAGACTACCATACACCGTGAGTGTGTGTGTGTGGCGGGGATCGGGTATTCCCATTTCACGTAAACACGTGCTCCGGTTTTTAAAAAATCCGGATATATGAAATACATTAACTTTTTTTTAAAATTCCTATCTAAACCAGTGCTTCTCAAAGTGGACGTCCGCGGACCGGTGTCGGTCCATGGGCCATCCGCTGCTGGTCCGCAGAAGTTATCAAGAAAGTACAGAAAAATAGAATTATAATCCCTTATTTGTAACCATTAATACTAACCCTATAGAATATGTCAATTTTTTCGTAAATAATCACATACAACGAAACAAACAAGATAAAATAAATTACATTTCGCTACCGAGTCAGTACAGAGAAATAGTTCACAGGTCCCTGGTGCAATGGAGAAATTCCTGCCGGTCCCCAATACTAAAAAGTTTGAGAAGCACTGAACTAGACAGTACAGTCGCAAAGAGAAATTTTTTAATGTCGGGGAAATAGTTATTTGTTGTTCAGTGTGGAATATTGTACCCACCATATGGTACTCTCTTGTACCCACCATATGGTACTCTCTTGTACCCACCATATGGTACTCTCTTGTACCCACCATATGGTACTCTCTTGTACCCACCATATGGTACTCTCTTGTACCCACCATATGGTACTCTCTTGTACCCACCATATGGTACTCTCTTGTACCCACCATATGGTACTCTCTTGTACCCACCATATGGTACTCTCTTGTACCCACCATATGGTACTCTCTTGTACCCACCATATGGTACTCTCTTGTACCCACCATATGGTACTCTCTTGTACCCACCATATGGTACTCTCTTGTACCCACCATATGGTACTCTCTTGTACCCACCATATGGTACTCTCTTGTACCCACCATATGGTACTCTCTTGTACCCACCATATGGTACTCTCTTGTACCCACCATATGGTACTCTCTTGTACCCACCATATGGTACTCTCTTGTACCCACCATATGGTACTCTCTTGTACCCACCATATGGTACTCTCTTGTACCCACCATATGGTACTCTCTTGTACCCACCATATGGTACTCTCTTGTACCCACCATATGGTACTCTCTTGTACCCACCATATGGTACTCTCTTGTACCCACCATATGGTACTCTCTTGTACCCACCATATGGTACTCTCTTGTACCCACCATATGGTACTCTCTTGTACCCACCATATGGTACTCTCTTGTACCCACCATATGGTACTCTCTTGTACCCACCATATGGTACTCTCTTGTACCCACCATATGGTACTCTCTTGTACCCACCATATGGTACTCTCTTGTACCCACCATATGGTACTCTCTTGTACCCACCATATGGTACTCTCTTGTACCCACCATATGGTACTCTCTTGTACCCACCATATGGTACTCTCTTGTACCCACCATATGGTACTCTCTTGTACCCACCATATGGTACTCTCTTGTACCCACCATATGGTACTCTCTTGTACCCACCATATGGTACTCTCTTGTACCCACCATATGGTACTCTCTTGTACCCACCATATGGTACTCTCTTGTACCCACCATATGGTACTCTCTTGTACCCACCATATGGTACTCTCTTGTACCCACCATATGGTACTCTCTTGTACCCACCATATGGTACTCTCTTGTACCCACCATATGGTACTCTCTTGTACCCACCATATGGTACTCTCTTGTACCCACCATATGGTACTCTCTTGTACCCACCATATGGTACTCTCTTGTACCCACCATATGGTACTCTCTTGTACCCACCATATGGTACTCTCTTGTACCCACCATATGGTACTCTCTTGTACCCACCATATGGTACTCTCTTGTACCCACCATATGGTACTCTCTTGTACCCACCATATGGTACTCTCTTGTACCCACCATATGGTACTCTCTTGTACCCACCATATGGTACTCTCTTGTACCCACCATATGGTACTCTCTTGTACCCACCATATGGTACTCTCTTGTACCCACCATATGGTACTCTCTTGTACCCACCATATGGTACTCTCTTGTACCCACCATATGGTACTCTCTTGTACCCACCATATGGTACTCTCTTGTACCCACCATATGGTACTCTCTTGTACCCACCATATGGTACTCTCTTGTACCCACCATATGGTACTCTCTTGTACCCACCATATGGTACTCTCTTGTACCCACCATATGGTACTCTCTTGTACCCACCATATGGTACTCTCTTGTACCCACCATATGGTACTCTCTTGTACCCACCATATGGTACTCTCTTGTACCCACCATATGGTACTCTCTTGTACCCACCATATGGTACTCTCTTGTACCCACCATATGGTACTCTCTTGTACCCACCATATGGTACTCTCTTGTACCCACCATATGGTACTCTCTTGTACCCACCATATGGTACTCTCTTGTACCCACCATATGGTACTCTCTTGTACCCACCATATGGTACTCTCTTGTACCCACCATATGGTACTCTCTTGTACCCACCATATGGTACTCTCTTGTACCCACCATATGGTACTCTCTTGTACCCACCATATGGTACTCTCTTGTACCCACCATATGGTACTCTCTTGTACCCACCATATGGTACTCTCTTGTACCCACCATATGGTACTCTCTTGTACCCACCATATGGTACTCTCTTGTACCCACCATATGGTACTCTCTTGTACCCACCATATGGTACTCTCTTGTACCCACCATATGGTACTCTCTTGTACCCACCATATGGTACTCTCTTGTACCCACCATATGGTACTCTCTTGTACCCACC